>JARCZZ010009583.1:0-21885 GCA_030323915.1 Brotogeris chrysoptera
GGAGGGGAAGCCGGGAGGAAGCAGAGACAGGACACCTGACCCAAACTAACTAAAGAGGTTATTCCATACCACAGCACATTATGCCCAGGATGTAAAAACTAAGGGCAGGGACCCAGAAGAGTGGGTTCACTGCTGGGTCGGGCTTGGTATTGGGTGGTGAGCGGTAGTATTCTCTTTCTTTGTATTTGCCTTGTCATTATTATTATTGTTGGTAGCAGTAGTGGTTTGTGTTATACCTTAGCTACTGAACTGTTTTTATCTCAACCTGTGGGAGTTGCATTCTTTCGATTCTCCTCCCCATCCGCCTTGGAGCTGGGGGGAAGAAAGAGGGGGGAGTGAGTGAGCAAGCTGCATGAGCTGGGCTTAAACCATGGTATTGTTGTGCAGCTAAACATACTCTTAAAGAAAAAATAGGTAAGAAAGCATTTGGAAAGCCTTGAACAGTTCTTTGTCTTTCCTGAAGAAGCCCAATCTTAATTAAACTCAATTTAATTAAAACAATTATTCAAATGTGCTATCTTGCAGTGGAGTTCAGAAGATAAAATGTACTGTTTTTCTTTTTCCTTTCTCTTTTCTTCAGAATTAACTACTGTACTTGGGTTATGCTGACCAGATCACTGAGCCCTGTGCCCAGCTATTGTGAGATCAGCACTATGGGATTCATTAGGGATGTACTGCATGTCTGCTGGAAAAGTTATTATTGCATGTCAAGAAATACTGTGGCATTGAGAATAAATTCTTGGTGCAGCCTGACTCCCACAGATTTTGAAAACCATGTGGGCTCTAAGTTGGTCGTGTTCTGCTCAGATGTGCCACTGGAGAACAGCTTGTTCTGCACAGTGGGCTACCCATCACCATCAGTTAGAAATCTTTAATCATGGGCTGATGTCAAGGTAGTATAATCATATAAGAACAGCTACAGTGCTCTGGTGGCAGTTTCTGCAGATCCTCCTTGTTTCTCCATTAGGTTTGGAGTATTAAGAATTGGGAACAGGCAAGAGCTTAGCATAGGAAATTGCACATTGGTGTTTCAGTTTACTTGTCAGAAATGGGTGATTTTGTTCTGTCAAAACAGGAGCATGTGCAATAATCATTAGCAGGAAATATCTATTCTCCAGCTAAGTAGGCTTCCTAATACACATTCTGCTGGATGAAGGGTAACTCCTGCGAACTCTATTTGAAATGCACTGCCTTCGCAGGAGTAAGTCATTGAAACTGGAGATGTATGTAAGTATCTGGTAACAGCCTCAATGAGTTCCTGGGGTCTTGGGAAAAACTTCAAGCAGTGAGATTTCAAAATTCAAGCAGTGAGATTTCAATGCCCTATTTTTGGAGCAGGGAAAGAGGGAAAACTGGCAAATGCTACACAGACTTTTAGGAACTGTGCTTCCTATAGCATGTGGTACGATATTGGATCTAATCCGGAATTAATAAATCAAAGTACTTATTATTTGATAGCTTTACAGTTTGTGCCAGCATGGACTGCATGAAACAATCCTTAGCTCTATTCCCTAGATAGCTTCTGTTTCTTTATTTCTGTATCTTGAATTCATCTAAAGGTAAAAAATTTCCTTCCAAAACTGTTTATTCTCTCTATTGTGCAATTTTTTAGCTGCATGCACTGAGCAGCTACTGTTTGGACTGAGAAAACCTCCATAACTGCAATCATTCCAAGCTACAGGTTTTTGTGAACATTAAAAGAGACACAAATATACACTTGTACACATATTTAAAATGCGTCATGGCTTTTACATTGACATCACTCTCAGCCAGTCACTGCTTCCTTTCCACTCTACTACATGGTTAGAATTTCTTCATAGCTCTATTGCTATGGCTCCACTGGAAAGGTTCATCACCTGTCATTGCTGGTTCACAGTGTAGCAGAGGTTAAAGAAACTATTTAGCATTCACAGTGCTTTATTCAAAACTGTGATGGTGGCTCACAGCCCCTGACAGAAAAAAAAAAAAAACAACAAAAACCAAGAAAAAAAAAAAGAATTCCTAGGAAAAATCAAGTCCTGGCAGCAATAACTGCCCATCAGGTATTGGTATACGGCATTAAAAACAGTTTGAGGAAAATTGCTTTTCAGACTAGAATTGACACAATTTTCTTTCCTCTGAAGGTTATACTGATTACCTTAATTGAGGGTAGACACATGAACTGTAATTTGCTTTCTCTCACACACTGATAGGAATATGCTTGGTGTCAGACACAAATTTACCTTTGATGAATTATGCACCATTTAGAATAAAACTTGCCTAACAAGTGAAAAATAGAGAGGAAAACAGCTGTAATGGATTTTTGTCTATTAATAAAAACAAAGCAAGATTAAATTCAATAATTTGGAAAACAGGTCTCTTGAAACAGGCAATTTCTTAATTGGGTCAACACATTCATCTCACTTTCTAAAAACCTCTGGATAATATTTACATCAAGGAAGATCCCAAGCCTGGTTATTTGCTTTTCAAATGCCTATTACAAGATAATCCAGAAAGGACCAGGTAGACCTTAAAGACTTTCTTCGGCAGACGGAAAGAATTACACACCCAGCCCTGCTTGTACTAATTATGGAGTACTGGGAATTATGGAGTACTGGAGTCATCTCCTAGGTGACTGATGATTCTTAGGCACTGAATAGATTCAAATATCAACAATAAATCCACTGAGAATTTCAAGATTACGGGATGCTTCCGATTTCAATTTGTGTCCACTGCCATCCCCTCTATATAAGCAGGGAGTGAAGAGCAGCCTTTTCCTCCCATCAAAGTACTAATCGAGCCTGACCCTGCTTAGCTTCATGAGATCAGATAAAATCATTCTTTTTCAGGGTAGTGTGGCTTAAACCATGACGTGGCCATAGGCAGCTCAAGTCACAAGGAGTAAGAGTTTGTGTAGATATTGCTTAATATATATAGGCAGTCATTTCCACAGTTACTTTCAGAAATACTTTTATAGTCTATAGTAAAACTTCCTTCTTGGTTGCTTTACTTAGCAGTTATGTCATTGTTTTTGCATGGACAGTAGTGATTGATTGCTATTCTGATAGTTACACATTCTCATTATAAATGGAGGTCTGATTAATCTTTTTTTAAAATGAAATGTACTCAATTATCTCAACAGTTTTCCAATATGCAACATTTACAAAGACTTTTAGCAATCCTGCTTTTTTTCAGACTCCATTATTTCCATATCTTTCTTATGGATTGAGATAGTGAGCACTGAACACAAAATTCTGTCTGAAATCTCACTAGTACAGAGTAACTTACTCTTATATTTTAAGGCACCTTTGAAAGAGTTCTGTTTTCTTTTTTATTGACAACACCAAGAGTTGATATTTGCTTCTCACCCAATATACCCCTCAGATAATTTCCTGCAGAACTGCTACTTAAATCAGTGAGTACACTGAACATTCAGTTTCCTTTCAATAATTGCAATTACCTTAATGAAAATAATTTTGTCACTTTGAGACTCTCATTTGTCTAGAATGTCTGGTATCCTCAGAACAACTTTGCAGCCTTTCACATTTTAATGCCATTTGTTCTGTAAGCATATTTACCATTTCTTCCTCCAGACCACTACATAAAATAGTGGCCTTCGGCCCTGGCAGAAGTCAAGATCTGGATAGATTCCTGGAAAATTCTTCTTTGATATGCCCTGGATTTGATAACCAAGTACCAATATCACTTTAGAGTGTAATCCTCCAAACAGTTGAGTTCCTATTTAATAGTTATAACACCTAAACCAAAAACTTGTTTAGAAAAATATTTTATGAGAATATTGTGTACTGAAGCCTAGCTTAAATATTTGCTGCTTCTCCCTACTAGGTCATTTATCCTGTTAAGGAAGGAATTTAGATGAGTTTGATATGACAAACTCGTGTTACCTTTTTATATTGCCTTATTATCTACTAGATATCTGATTTTAAATATTTGTTCAAAAATATTTCAGTGGACCAAAGTTATATTGACTGATCTATAATTCCCTCAGTTCTCATTTTCCCTTCTAAAAGATAGATTCTACATTTATTCTGCTCCTCTGGGACCCTATTGGTCTTTCATGAATTTCAGATATAATTGATTATGGTTCAGAAATTGCTTTAGCTAGTTCTAAGATGGATTTTGTCAGGCCTTGCTAACCTGAACAAATCAATCATATTTGAATGTTACTTAGCTTGTCCTTCTCCTAGCTTGAATCTCTATCCCCTCATTAAAATGAACTTTTAAAATTCTGGTCACAGTTAACCTTTCTAGTGAAGATTGAAGCAAAGAAACCCATATTCAGACTTTTCTGTGACATTTGCCCTCCTTTTCCTGCCTGGCAATGGTGCTATAAGTTGTTTTATCATACTCTTCAGATTTGTTTCTACAACTTAGCTTGCTAACTTTGCACTCCCACTTTCTTGTGTTTAAATTCGATCTTTATTTTGATTTTATTTTCAGGTTCCCCCAGAGATTGAATATTTATGCTCTCAGAGTATTTCTGAACAAACACCTAAGCTACCTATTTCTAGGTTGTTTTTTTTTTCATATTATTGTAGACCTTTAAATATTTTCCATTGAAAACGCAGAACCCTAGTGTAGCAAAATGTAGATTACTGACAAAAAAAGAGAGTTATTTGTCACTGACTTTCTAGAAGTAGTCCATTTATCCTAGGGCTGAAAATCAGTAGTCTAAAATTTTTGTGTGCATTGAATACTTACAGTTCTTCTGCCGATCAATCAGTTCCAGTGACACCTGAACATATATAGCTATATCTTTCTGTTGTCACTTCCAATACCAGGAAAAATTCTATTTAGTGTTCACTATCCAAGTATATTATTGTGCAATTCAAGCTAGTATGGGAAGAGATTAAACTTGCAATAGTCCTCAGGTTGCACATAGAATCGTAGAATAGTTAGGGTTGGAAAGGACCTTAAGATCATCTAATTCCAACCCCCCTGCCATGGGCAGGAACACCTCCCACTAAACCATGCCACCCAAGGCTCTGTCCAACCTGGCCTTGAGCACTGCTAGGGATAGCAAAGGCTTTTACGATTTTCATCTCTGTCATTGGATAGTGTCATAATGAATTCTTGTACTTTACCTTTCAAAATGCTGCTACTTGCTATAAGTCAGTATAAGAGCTCCTGGATAGCATTCAGACTCCTTTCTTCCCTTGGTTTTTTTCTTAAAGAGAAGCTTAAAATGTTTTCCAGAGGTACTCCACAAAAGAAAATTCGATTGCCTTATTTCAGTGGAATTTCAGGAAATCAATATGCAAATGGCTGTATATTGATAAGGTCTGTTGTCTACTCAGAACTGATCTTTTCAGAAAATAATGTCTCGTATGGGATTTGACCACCTGTCTAGATTTCCAAACTAGAATATTTTCCTCAAAGACGCAGCTCTTAAGTTCTGATTTCTGTCCTAATGAGTATCTGAAAGTGTCTGGAGAAGATTATGGACTATCCAAACGCCTTTTAGAAGTCTTCTACATAAAACCTTATACATTCCTTCTGCATTAAATTATACCAGAATACTTGACAGTAAGAGACCCCAAAGATGCATCATGCAAGTTGTACTTCCAGAAGTGAAAGAAACACATTTTACTCAGGGTAGTCTTACAGGAGCCTGTTTTCCAGAGATCCTCACCACCTACCTGGATAAAGTATCAAAAGATCCCTTTTGACAGAGAATACTCACCTCAGGAAATGCTGGAAATGGTGACTCATTACTGTACGAATAGCTTTAATACAGGCCAATATGAATAAAACGAATAGCTATGCACTATATGCTGATGCTTGGAAATAATCAAGTGAAATTTTGAAATGCAGCAAGAAAGTTGGCAAAATATCTAGTGGTTTTGGGTGGTAACATTTCCTAAGTGTGCTATTTATCAAGTAATTTAAACCAAAGAAGAAATATTATGTCAACTTCCAGGAAACTGCACCTAAACAAAAATGCAAATATAACATGGGCCTTCATGACTAGCAGAAACACACACCTTCATGTGGAAGACTTAGAAGTACACAGTAGTAATGACAAAAAAAGAAGGGTTTGGTTGATACTATGTAGTGGCTCACAGGTAGGCTTAATGTGTTGCAAAGAAAGAATGCTTTCAGGAGAGACTAAGAATGTAAACTGAATTATCTGAATTGACTCAGCTGTGCTTAAGGGATAAACTTTTTTTTTTTTAATTGTAGACAGGAATTTTATTTTTACAGTTTACTTGCATACGTGCATACTAGTATAAATCGGTAATAATTTACAGCAGCTTATAAACCCCAGGATGTTATTTATAGTTTGGTTGGAATAGGTACAGTATGGATAGGTACAATGCTGTGGATCTTTCCCTAATTGCAATATGGTGCTAGATTCCAGTGATTCCAGTTGACAACATAAGCAATATTCTGCAGCCACTCAGAATCCATTAACATCCCATGTGCAGAAATCAGAATTGCAAAAACACACCTCTAGGAAGACTGAATAGTCTTTACTTCATTGAAATAACATAGGACTGACAGATTTTAGAAACTTGTTGAGAACTTTCTTGGAGAGTGAAATTAAAATCTTATTATCTTTATGGAAGAACAGGAGGGAAAGTTTTAAGAATGATGTGTTTGGGACTCAGAGGGGTTGTTTCCAAATATTTTGCTGAGAAGAGTGAACCCAAGATGAGGGGAATAATTTTGTTTAGTAGCAGACTAAAAAAAGCATAGCAATTGCAATTAAATAAGAACAGATTCACCCTGTTGTGTCATTTTGCACATATTCTAGTTTGCGTATTTTGCTTTTTTAAAATTTGTTCTGTAATGATTGGTAATTACAGCTCTGGTATACACAATGGCAGCTGGAAATTCTCATGGTTGTTGAGTCTGAAAGGTAGTTTTTTCCAGCTGCATATTAACATATGCTCTCTCTCATTAAATTCTACGAAAAAGAATAAACACTGATAAAAAACACCTGTCAACACTTAAAAGCTCCTATCTATCTTTCCAACTTCATTTAGTATTCAGTGTAATAGCAGTATTAAAAAGAAACTTGTGTGGTATTCATCATCTTTTATATAGGTGTTGCATTGCAATTTAGTGTTAATTAATGGACATGTTATAGAAATTCCATACTGCACTGATATTCTACATGTGACAAACAGCCATGAGACATTTGGTCTTCTGAACTGATCACCTATTACAGGAGCTGTTGCAAAAAAATTCTTTTGGAGTCATAAAAAACCTGAGTGCATGAATATGAGTAACAGATGATTCAACTATCATAGCATTCAGAATACGGCTAAGGAATGAATACATTGTTTGGTTGAATCAGATTAGTTTTACCTAAAGAGCACAAGAAATGGTGAATTCAGGACTGATGTACATGAATCAGGACAGATAATAAAAGGAATTGGAAAATATCCCAGGAGGATTACGAAAGGGTCTTCAGCCTTGTGACACAGGTTATAGAATTTATTTTTTAACTAAAAATAAAGAGTGTTTGGCCTTCAAAGAAAGAAAAATGCCTGAGATATTGCACACTGCCATCCATGTTCCACTCCAGCATGCTGAGCAGCATGGTACATGTCTGAGTGCTCAGTGTCCAAAGTCCTAAGGTGACTAACCCAATCATTGCACCAGACTGCATGTTTTTTATTCTGTGCTATGCAAGTGTCCACGTGGCCTTGGATAGCTGCTGAGAACTGTCAAGACTGTTTTTAGGTAGGAGACATAACATATAAATAAGATTAAGCCACAGTGTAATTGGAGGAGATTAAATGTTGTAGGGTACTCTTTAGCTGGAGTGGCCTGACGTGCTACTCCCAATGGTTGCACACATCTGCAAGATAAACCTGAGGCACAGTATTCATGTAGCCAGTAGGAGTCTACTTTTTCCACACACTGGATTTTGTGCAACATTAATTAAAGCCCCATGTTATGCTGCCTTGCTTTTTCCTCATTTTGCCTTCATGTCCTGCTGCTTTTGCAAGTTTGATGCTTCCAAACGCATATAATTATAATATACATGGTGACAAAGTTTGTGAGTTTGTGCCTTCCTTTGCTGTGTCTGAAAAATCTCTGTCTGTAAATGAGTGGCAGAGGCACAGACGTGTCTAGCAGACACCTGAACCTGACATCAAAACATGATTCTCAATCAATCTAGAATACCTAAGTGGTCTCCAGCCAGCTTTGGGCTCAGCAGTTAGCTTTCTGAAATTGTGGTGGTTTATTAAATAACACAAAGGACACAAATTTTCCAATCTAATGAGGATTTTCTTTATATTTAGCTCCTAAAGTATCTTAGGTATTGTGTCTTTTGTGATTCAGGCTAAATCCTGCTTTTCCACCTACTCTGTTCCTTATTGAGCAAATAAGACTTTATTAACTTTTCAGCTCTTATCAACACTTACTATGTACTCCAGCTTGGTTCACCCAGTATTCAGTGAGACATAACTGGTGATATATTTGCAGATTATAGATGCATAATCAGCTGTGTATGGTTTTTGACCTTTTCAAGATATTTATAACAATTTCTGTGAAAAAAAACCCCATGCTTATGGTCATCCGTTTTCAAACTATTAGCACAGGCAGAAAGATTAGATAGTATAACCTTAATTTAAACCAAAATACAAGATCCTTTGCAAGTTAGTAATTAGCTAGATTGGAGTTCTGTGGCTCATGATACTTATTTGATCTCTAATCGGACTTTGCAATCCCCTACTCCTCTGCTATCTGTATACTGAGTAAGACAGTTGACATTATTCCTGTGGAATAACAAAAGAAGTTCCTGGTTATATACCTAAATATGTTAAATTTGTGTTTCAACTTTAGTGTTTACATCTAAGCAAAACACCACAATCTAAAGCATTCTATATGGCTCTATAAGATGCTGTCATAGAGCCCATGGAGAGATGCTGTGCATTTCAGCTGGAACCTCTGCCTGACCAAGACTCCTCTAAACTTTTTTTCTCCCTGCAGACTTCCTCCACCATTCACAACTGTACTCTTAAATCGCCTATAAAAGCAACAAGCCAGGGGAGTAGGCCCAAACAGTCAGAACGATCTACTTGGGTAATTACAATACAAATTGCTTGGAAAGGGCTAAAACTTTATCTTCCAGAGCAGTTCTGGTAGGTAAAAGAGAATTTCAACAGATTTTTTGGCAGGCAAAAAATATAAGCTTACTGTAAGATTCTGAGTTTTTGTTAGCTAACTGGAAAATTCTAAGCAACATTTTTTTTGCAATCTTTTTCTTTTTTTTTAAATTCAAAAAAATGAAGTTTAATCCAAAGGGCATAATACAACAGTATGGGAAACTACAAAACACTCAGCTCTGTCTAGCTATTCCAAATTTAATTTTTTATTTTTTTTTTCCAGCATCTAGGGGTAATCTTTTAACTAAAAACTTGCTCTGAGGAAAGAATACAAAATCTAAAATGTAGGAGTCGTGACTGTTCTGTGTGACACATGCCTCAACAGAGTATGGCTGGAAAATCTTACTTAACTCACTGTGAGAGCTGCTCTGTCACTTTTGGGAGCCCAGAAGAGTGTGGTTTCTGAGTGTGAGGATTAGTGTTCTGTCATGTTCTTCCAGGCCTAGGACTCATGGTGTTTTGGGAAAGATGGTTTTTATAATTTAGCGATTGGCTGGATGCTGGGTTAGATGTTAATCCTGTGTACAGGGACTGCGGGCCAAGCTTGGACTAAGGAACTGGAATAGGGAGACTATAAAATGCCAGAATTTCAAAAATTAATAGAAATTATTACAGGCGGGCTTTTGGCTACTGTAGAAACTCGCAGATTGTAGTTCTTTCTCTAGATACTGAAAGTGCTTATACTGGGTCTAAATCTTGCATGAAATATTTGCACATATCACCCTGGGCATATCATTCATATATATTAATGAAAAGACAATGTACCCACTGGTTCTTTGTAGTTTTACTCATCTCTTCTGCTTCTGGAAAATTAGACTTTTATTTTCCTGAAAGGTAAAGCAAGACATATTGCAAACAGGGTGCATTTTTAGCTTTGTCTTTCTTTGTCTGAAACTGCTGACAGATACTTTTGGGACATGCATACTGCTCTCCAGAAACTTTGATTTCAGGGTAACTGGCTGGACAAAAACTTACTGTGAGTTTACTACATGTGACTTTTCCAGTTTGTATGGGTGCTTTACAAATAATTTGCTCCTTTGTGGTACACTGTGCTTGTGCAAAAGATTGTTTTACTAGATCTCAAAACTGCTACCAAAGTAGTAGAGTAGTATTTAAAAACATCAGTGTTGTATCAGAGGAAGCAGCTGTTTGTATTAGCCATGGTGCAGCAGCTAAGAGCTTTGGGGTGCCATATGGCTAACTTATGAGTTCCACTGTATAAAATACATGACTCATAGTGTCTTATGGTATACACCAGTAGATATAAAGGCTCTGTAATGTACATGGTGCTTGTAAGGAGAGTTCAAAAGTGTTGTGGTTTAGTCAGTGGCTGACAAGATGCATTATTGTCATTACATTAATTCCTTTGTCTTACAAATATCGTAGTTCTTCATAGTCTGGGAAACTGCACTGATATTGGAGTGAGGGATTGGTATCAACAGAAGGAAGTATCTCCTTTCTTTTAGCAACCTCCAGCTTTTACATAGATTATGTGCATCTCTATTTCACACTCTTTTCTCCTAGCTAATTACCAGTCTGACCTCCCCTCAGAACCTTGTTGTTCTTGCCCACTGAGAGCCAGTGCTTTTGTTATTATAATCCAGTATGTCTGTAGATGAAATAAATAAGTCATTCATCGGTGGCACATAAACATTAAAAATGCTAAAACAATTGTTTTAAAATTTAAAGCAGTAATGATTCACTGAGATGCATTTTTAATAAGCATAAATTATTGAGTTGGCTCAGTAGTGCAGCTACAGTTTAGAGATGGACTTGTTGTCCCTCAAGAGGCTCCAGTCCCATGTAGAAGTGTACTCTGCCAGCTGGCCAGGCAGTAATATTATGTCAGCTGTGAGAGCATATTTACCTATACTATGCTGCAGTAAAGTAAGCAGGAGGCAGCCGAATTTGTATGCTTGCAAATGCATGACATACAAGGGGAGGAAAACATGACAAAAAGATTATGCTTATTTTTGAGAAACTGGAAGAAAGCAACCCTTACAGTGATAGTAACTCCCTTTTATTGGAAATGGAATGGACATGAAACAATCTTTTCCATGTCTGTGTTTGCTCTGTCCTTCCCCCCTCTTTCCTTCTAAATAGTTTTGAGTTATTGATTTACCCAACTATCTTCAAGTTATTAATCCAGTTAGACACACTGGGAAATGTATTGTGCTTCTACATTGTTCTATGCATGAAACTAGTGTAACTTGTTCACCGTTCAGGAATTATCTCCTAAGAAACAATTTAAGGATGAAATTCTGCCCCAGATGAAGTCAGTTGGATTGCTTGTATAATTGTGATGAAGTTGAGACTTTACCAAGAATTATCTTCTATCAATAGCAACAGTTGTTGGAAAGTTGCTCACAGAACATGATTCAGATGAATGGGCCTGATTTAAAAGTCATATTTAGATATATATAGTCTCTATATATGCAATGGAAGCAATGGAAGTTTCGCCTAGCTAAGGGTGGGATGATAATTTATAATTTAGTCATACCTTTCAACTATCATCAATACAAAGATTATAATGCATTTTATACCAAAACCTACCTACTTATTTCCCACACAAATATGGAGTCCCTTTGCTTTTAAAGAGAAAGTAAAAACCTTCAGAAATGCAAAATTATGTAACTGAAGGAGTAGTTTCTCTGATGTACTCAGATTTACTTCCACAAGGTGGGCTGTTCTCTTTATGAAAAGTATTCTTCAGTCCTGCATTTTGCCCTGTTGTCAGACACACCATTTAACAGCTGATTCCCACAGTAGAGAACAGCTGATCTCTATACCTGTTAGTGGTTCCAGTGATCTCTCTGGAACTGCTGCTGTGGTCACGCATAGTTTACAATTGTTAATAAAAGCAATCCAGTTTTGTGAGCAGAATCCCATTCTCATTTGCAAAGTTAAATTTCAGTAGCTACCAATTAATCATTCTAAGTTTACATTAATGTAACTGGATTTGACCTGAAACCACACATCAATTTTGTTGCAGTAAAGCAGAAAGATGTGTTGGTTTCTCCTTTGAATAGTTGCCTAAGAAGCTGCAATAGTTTTGGTGATAAAAAGATTATTGTGATGATGCATTTTGCTCCATCTCCTATACATCAAAATAGAATATAAGGTACAATGAACCATAAATCTCTGCTTTGTATCTCTTAGCTATGCATCTAGTTGCATTGAAAGCAGCAAATATTGATTATAGGTTAAAGGCAATTAGAATAATGGACCTTTAGCTGGCAGAAGCTGCCAAAGGGTTCTTGGCACTGACAGCACTTACCACATAAGCAATGACTGTCAAATTTAATTTAAATATTTTCCAGGAATAAGCATTTAATATTCACTCAACTCTATTTTACAGAACACATATTTAATTAAATTTGTAGGCAAACTATTTTGTAACAGGTCAAAAGAAAGGATAACAAGGGGTTTAATTGCACCTGAAGTGATGGAATGTAAAGGAATCACATAGCCACCAGATTAAAATGTAGCATGAGAGAAGACAGACTGTCTTAGGCTACCTGTAATGGAAAGCCCTTCCTTTCCACAGAAGTATCAGGACATCAGTGTACACAGCCAAGGCAGCTTTTTTTATTTTTGTTGTGTCTGTATTTAAGCTAACCCTGCCAAGGCTTTTAGCTGAGCTTGCTGTCAACACAGTTAATTGAACAGTTAAAAATGGCTTTGTCACAAACCTTTTGGTGGCACATAGCTGTACTGCCTTGGCATAAGCTGGAAAGTTAGCTCTGATTCCAAGAACCACAATTTTTCTCTGCTTTTCCTCTGATGTGAATCTCTGCCAGAGCTATGCATTACTAAGCTTGCATCCCCAAGTGCTGATGAGGCCACACTTCTTGTGCTAGCTGTAAAGTGAAATTAAGTCTTGGGTCATTTTTTAGTCTTCCTCCACCTGCACTCAAGGTATACATAGGACAGGGAAACATATTCTGCCCTCAATGACTCTTTTTCATCCTGATCTATCACCAGGCAGTTGCTTGTCAAGATGGAGAAGGAAAGGAACAAACTGTACATCATTGCTCCTCCTGAACATCACTGCAAGCTCTCACAATGGGCCACCATCAGGTCTTTACAGAGCTAAACTCCTTAAATGACAACCTGCTGCTGCTGTTACAGCTCCAAAGCAAGCTCAAAGATAGATAAGCAGATATTTACAGAATTTTAACTTGGTTCCCTTGAAAATATTCATTTTGTAGGAGAAAGAGAAAGAACAGAGGGTTGTGGAAAGCAATTCACTGGCACAAAGGGAGAAGAAAAATAGATGGAGTGACTATGAAAGCATCATTCTTTGGGAGGCTGTCCTGGGTTCAGCAGAATGGCATCAGTTTCAGCAATTATCGGAGCCTTGCTGAATACAGCCCAAAGGTTTTATAGATTCCATTCAAGTACACCAGGGATTGCACCTTTATTAAATTTCACAAGGATGTCATCTTACAGCACCTCTATCCCTGTTTTCTTGCAAAGCTAGTAACTCACATCCAGATTCTTCGTTAAGACTGACAGCTGAAGCACTTCCTCAAATGAAGGCAGTCAACACATACATCATTGCTGCTTCTTTATCTCCCAGTAGAATTCAGCTTCTTCATCCTTTCTTGAATGTCTGGAATGTATCTCCCCAAAATAGTGCCAGCTCTGAGAAAACATTAAATGATAGTTTACAATGTACTGGGAAGGAATTTAATGTTATCCATGGTGCAATAATTGTCTTACCATAGCTCTCAACTGGCTGCTGAGATTAAGTTTAATAACAAGTAAGTTCATGTGTTAGTCCATATCTGACCAGTCCAAGGTGCACGACTTCCTGTGCAAAAACGCCTTGTGTCTTTAGGGACAAACCCCTGTGATTTTTACTAAATTAGGCAGAAAAAAATTTACCATTTTACTATTCATTTTTATATCATTTATTTATGTGAGAAACAATAGAAGTGAATTCAGCTCTGCTGAAACCAGCTAAATTAAAACAAAATTACTGTCTAAGAGAGAAAGATGGAGATAGTTTATTTTGAATTCTTAACCATAAATGTTGATAAGATGTTAACCTAAGGCAGCATCCTGAAAACTGTTTAAAAGATCTTTCTCAAAGTTTGTTTGCATGCAAAATTATGCTAAGTGAAAGAAGTATATATAATGGTAGATTGTTTTCTCAAAGTGAAAGAGGTCTTTAAGTATCATCTATTAATAAAGTGAACAGACATTATTTCCAGTTAGTTTGAGCATATGGAAAGCCCTTTCATATAAAATAAAGAATTCTATTTCAAACACTACTGTCTCATATAGCCATAATATCCTTGAATTACACTCTAAATAAGAAGTTTGAATGGAACAGATGAATCCTGGGTAAACTTCACTGACCTCCATAGTGTTATACTAGGGATAAATTTTAACTGATATGTTTAGGAGATACCTGCTATGTAGATATCTAAACATGAATGGGAGGCTAATCTTTTTTTATAAAGATGTGAGGAAATGTAAAAGGAATCCTGTAATGAACCTTACCATCTCATATATCTGACATTATTAATAAAATATTGTTCATCTATATTTTGTTTTATTTAGACTTTCTTTAAACAGTAATTTTATGTGTCCATGAAATGCGAACTATTGAATTATAAGATTCATCATAAGCAGTACAGCTGACAGGTAAATGAAAGCAAAGAAAAGCTAAGCATAACAAATCATATGATTTGTAAATTCATATAAATATAAATACTTCTAGAAAACATACAGACATCACATAACAAAAAATGGGTTTTATTTTAAGTAAAAATACATTTGGTTTGCTAAAATATGAATATGGGAACTGGGATAATGTACTTTAAATTTCATGCTGTCTTTTGAAATATGAGCGGTTTTATGAGATCAGAGCAGAGAATAGCTGACTTTTACTCCTCTAAGCTCAAGTTCAAGCGCCTGCTTACAATGGGCTGTAACTTAAGCACTTGGACAAAGTAACTTCTCTAATTGCACTCTTGCCAATCTTCGTTACATCATCACAGGTCATTGTATGGTGATTTTCTAAAGCAAGGAAGTCTTCTGGTTTTATTTAACTGCGTAAAATTCTTAACCTTCATCTGAAACAGAAAAGGAGGCTGCTGGCCTGTGTGCTTTTATAAAATAGTTCAGCTAATTCATATTAATATCTGGCTGTATAATTTTAACTGTGATTTTTAATTTTTTTTTTATTTTATTTTTTTTTTTTTAGTCTGGCACCTACTTTTTGGCAACAGGTAAGTAGGACCTTGATATACTATACCAGATACTATTGGAAACGATGTTGATCCAACATCATGTGACACTTCAGCCAGATCACTGTCTTTGGAATAGGATGGAGGATTTTAACCTTAGCTCATGCCCTTTTCACACGTCACCGCTCCTACTCCTCCTTCCAGTTTATTCCTGACCTTACAGTGACAAAGGACATGCAGTATTTCCAAAAGACATGTGCCACTGGGATTGGCAGCCTTGTGCTCGTGCCTTTGTCACAGCAGGACTTCTGCAGCCAGCCAAAGATACAGAAGCCCAAGTCCAAAGTCATTTGTGGCAGCGCTGTCTTGTGGCTGATGTGGGTAGAGAGACATGCTGCAGTTGCCACCTGTCTGCAGTTCTAATGTAGGATCCTGGCAATGCCATGGCTGGAAAAATGGAGTTAGAAGAGAATAGCTGTGAAAAAGCTCAATCCCTGATAGCTCCCTAAGAATTACAGGTCCATTAAATAACCTGTGGAAAAGTTGGAAATATATTTATACGCTGTCAGGAATTAAGGACTTGAAGAAGTGTCAGAGGGCAGTTTCAAACACAGACCCCTTGTTAGGTAGCATCTCAACAGCTTTGCAAAATGTTTGTTAACAAAAGATTTTTTAATTAGAGTTATATCCTCTGAAACAACCAACATTCAGTTTCTGTTTCCTGTTTCTCTTACAACAACTTGGAAAAAAGTCTAAGTGGAAAGTAGAAAATCCTTTACAAGTTAATTCATGAATGAAACGCAAAATCTGACCTGTGCTTCTCCCTGATACTAATTGGAATCCTGAACTGTTTTATTTGAAGTTTTTTTCTGAAATTGGTTAGTCCAAAGCATTCTGTTCATTGAAGCACATCATTTCAGTAGCCAAGTTACCACAGGCAGGTGTGTCCAAAGCATTACTATATTGTCAGGCAGACCTCCAAAGTCTTTGTTTTTGATGGCTGGACTTGTAACCTTCCTATAATAAAATGACTGACATTTTTGTAATTTATTGTCTGAGGCATTTTGGTCAGGGTACAGATTCCAGTTTTCCAGCAGACCTTTGTTATTCTGAGCAAAACTGTATGCCAAGAGGTCTGAGGATATCTTCACCAGATTTTCTCCAGTACCTTTACCGTGGGCAGTGAATTTTCTCTCCATAAAGGGGAAACCATTTTTTAGAGTCCCATGTGTATTTTGAAAAATGTTACAAAACCAAGATGTGTGTACTGGGGACAAAAAGGAATATTCTACCTGTGTATATTTTGTATGATTCCAATGACATTACCAGAGATCATTCAAGTTTCCTAGCATTTCTGTTTAAATCAGTGTTGAATTAGATTAAATATGTTTAGGAACAAATTCATATCAAGATTTTATTTTTATTTTCACACAGTCTGAAGAAACCTTTCCCACATTATAGTTTTTAAGAAGCAAATCTACTGAAATCATATACAGGTGAATCCTGCATATGATGGCAGGATTTACTTTCTGCTTTGATAGTGTATGAGGGGGATTTGGGTGATATTGCTGCTACAGCTAAGATTTTCAAAATGCCATTTTATCGTAAAAGAAACATCTTTCAATGCACTGCAACAGTTCCAGCACAGGCAAGTCCTCTTTCCTGTCCTGGTTTCCAATTTTATGGAAGCAGAGTGCTGCTCTCTTCCAGTGTCACAAGTTCCTGGTTTCAATGTCTTCCTGTATTAATGTTCCAAACTTAGGAAGGAAACTGACAGTTCACTGGTAATTTTAGTGGGGTTTTTTTTTTGATTTGGCAATTAGTTCTAATCTTCTCATAGACCATAGATCTCAGATGTGGATCTCACCTGTGTGATTTTATAGCACTGTCACTCCTAAACTAAATAAATTTCCTTCAGATATACATTGGTAGAGATCTAATATGAAACATAATTACTTGTAGAGGCATATCATGTTATATTTATCCATGTTATGGTTCAGGAGAAATATATCACTCCTGAGCTGTGCCCAGAAAGTCAAAATTCAATTGCAGAGATCAGATTAACAGACTTCTCTGATTCCACCTGTCCTGAAAGTTTATGAATCTATGACTGGATGGTCACAGCCTGATTAGACATCTTCTTAAAATTCACAACACCAGATTAGGAATCACAGCAACCAAATCCCTGTTAAACCTGGTCGTATGTTGTTTCATAACCATATTCTAAACCTCTTGCAGCTTTTGTGTTAGCAAGGAAAAAATGATTTAGAAGTGTCAGTAATAAGCTTTTTCTGCATCTTTTATGTCACTGGGCTTGTGATGTTTAGAAGCATTCAAAGCCTTTTTGTCAAGAATTAAAATATAGTAACATAAAATAGGTTTATAATGCTGTGAACAAGTGTTCCCTGCTAACATCATCTCCAATGATAGATGATTGTAGCTAGGGGAGGAAAATGCCCTTTGTCCCAGAAATGGCACTGTTTTCAAGCTAATGTCAACATTTCAAATGGTAAGCTAGAATTACAGAACTTGTTTAAAAGCACTGTACAATCATCAAGAGCCAGGAAAATATGCATTTCCATCAGGGACTTAACTCTGTGGGTCAGATCTACTTCTCTGCCAGGTGATAAATGTGGAGAGAAGTAAAACTGAATTACCTAAAACTTTTGAGTTACATTCTCGAATATATAAATTTTTACTACAGTTTTCCTTGGTAAATATTTCCTATGGAGAAGCAGCACAGATTTTTAAGGCTGTGTTCTGAGACTTCCATGTACTTTCAGTAACACAATTAGACCCATAATTTTATTTGGCAAAAAAATTACATATTTAAGTCATACAGAAAATTAGTAACATACTTAAGTTACAGAAATAATGGAATCTTGGAAAAGTCTAGTTTGGAAAGGACACCTGGAGATCATCTTGTTGAACCTGAAGGCCTGGCCTCAAATGAGGTTATCCAGGGCACTGCCAAATGGAGTCTTAAAAAATATCCAGTGGGGTAGACTTTATCACTTCTTTGGGAAACCTGTCTCAATGTTTACTTGTTCTCATGGTGAAGAGTGGTTTTTTAAAACATCAAGATAGAATTTCCTCTGAAACAATTTGTACCCGTGCCTATCGTTGTGCCAATGTGTCTTTATGAAGAGAGTACATTAATCTTGAGACATCTCTATGCTGAACAAACCAAATTTCTTCCACCTTTCTTCATATGTCAGGTCCTCCAATCTTCTTATCATGGTGGTGACCCTCTGCTGGGCCCTGTCCAACTTTTCAGTTTATCTCAACTGTGTCATATAAACAGGACACAAAATTCCAGCTGTAGCCTAAAAAGCATTAATTAAATTTAAATCACATCATTTAATCTGCAGTTTAGTCTCTTTTGCTGGTGGAATCCTGGTCATAGCTTTCCTCCCCTGTACAAGTTCCCTTATGCCCTCATAAAGCTTTGATTAAATGACACCTGTGGAGCCCAAGATGGATCTTTGGGCATACTATATTGTGGAATTACATAGGACATGTGATTTGTGTGAATTTGGGGTCAGGAAATTAAAGAGAGTCTCTGTATAAAGCCAATATATCTTCCATCTTGCTGCCTAACTTGCAGCACTGTTTTCTTATCTTCTCCTACATCTTGCTGCCTAACTTGCAGCACTGTTTCCTTATCTCCTCCCTTGGTGACAAACTGTTAGCTCTTCCAACAGCATCTGAAAAACATTAGCTTAACCCATCATCTAGAAAGCAGGAATTAAGAACCTACAAATATCTGTGTACGTATGTGCCTGAATGGTGTTTGTGAATAACCAAAACCACCTGATAGTTGTGATTTGAATTATTTAGCTTGTGCATTTGTAGGAGAATTTTGTATTCAACCAGAGAAAAAACAGCATGAAAAACTATTCATCGAATCAATTCAAATAACAAATAGTTTCAAGAATATACTGACCTGCTTAGAATGGTCTTGAGAACAGAAATAGTGGTTAAGTATACTGAATAAATTATTCACTTAAAACTATTTAGTCGGCTCTAAAAGCCTAATTTTAAAATACTATTAAGGGCCTGAAAAACATTAATTTATTCTCTCTCACTGAGAAAGCTCCCAGAGTACATCCTTAAACCGATGTGATTTGCTGTCTTACACAGGAAAAGTGACTGAAACAAGACGAAATATAAATTTACATTAAGCAACCTATTTTGTCTATATTCCCATGTAGGTGTTCTTGGCAAGAAAAAGGTGGTTTACTTCGTTCTAGAGCTTATGCTGGTGTTTCCAGAGTGAATCTCACTAATTCTCCAGTTGTAGGTAACTGCTCACAGGTAGTGTGTTGCAGATAATGTACTGCCTTATTCACAGCCATCTTGTGGTATAGACAACTCCCATACAAACATTTCCTCTTCTCAGGAGAAGCCTTGACTTTATGGATTTCTGTCCTTTTTGGATTGCTTTGATTCTTCTTTGACCCAGAGAGTGCCTGAGAACTTTCTGTCCTTTGTTTTTACTGTGGTACCTACTCATCAGGCCTTAATTATTTTTAAGATTTTCACCATGCTGCCTGGGTTATGATTCCCTTAAGATCTTAATGAATTGGAAAGCCTCAGGTTGGTAACACTATTAATTTATAGAGGATTCATTTATCATTAAGAAGCAATAATCCTCACCATCTCAAAGCTTCCAAACTTTCACTAGCAGGCAGTCACAGTTGCCCTTTCCCTAATGCACAGTGGCTCAGCACACCAGTGACAATATCGATGGCTTTCCAGAGAAATGTGAGGGAATAAGTATTCAAAATCTACCCACTCCTCCAAAAGTAAGAAGCAGGATATAAAAATGTTAAGTCTTATGAGGAAATGCCAAAGTCATGATGTTCAAGCAAATGTTAATCACAATGCATTCCTGCCATCTGTATAGTAAAAAACTTAGTGCATTAATGTAAACAAACATTTTTGCGCAACATCTGTACTATGACCTATATGGTATTTTCAAGGAAAAAAAAACCCCACAATTGATTTTCTTTCCCCTTGATATTTTGTAGCAACACACTTTTTGCACATTGAAAATACCTCCAGTGTGTGAAGCAATGAGTTATTTTTTGTTAGTAGAAGACCCTCAGAGAAGAAATCAATATGCTGAGCTCATAATCTAAAGTGTTGATGATATTTAAAACACTAAGTAGTAACAGATGCACCTTAAAGAACTAATAGCTCACATCAGTCATATTGTTTGCTGTTTATATTTGCCAAATAAAGAGCTGGTTAGAAGCGAAAGCAAGTAAAATACAGAAGAAATAAAGCTGAGCCAATGAAGGAGGATCTTGCATATCTCCAGAACCCCTGAAACCCTAATCTTTTTTCCCCTGCCCAGCACATACATTTTTTCCTAAATCGCCAGCTCCTTGTTCAGTCAAATCCAGGACATTTTTCGAATTTCTTATCTAATAGGTCTTCCTCCTCTATCTCTGGCCTGTCATTTTCCATTCATATTTTTAGAACCGGAGCTTCTCCACTCAAATATGTGTTGTCTGTCCATTTTCAAAATACACCATGGCTTTTTTCAGCATGTCTCAGTTACCTTTTGAAAGCCTCAGTCTTTCTTCAGCCTCCAAGAGTGCCTGCTTATCTTCCATTAGGCTCCTTGCTCTGAAGGGCCCATGAGTTTCACTCTCATTTCCACCATGCAGGAGGTGCAAGGTCCCAGGGGCAAGGCAGGGAAGGTGCATTAGTATTGCTCATCTGGTGAGGAGCTTGGGAAGCCTTTGTCTTCGTGTGTTTTTGCTAGCAGCAGATTTGGCTGTCAGTAGAGGCAGGCCAGCAGGCTGCAGTGCAAAGCTCAGAGTGTAGAAAGTGCCTGCCCTGGTGTTTGGTGTTCTGAGGAGAGGGTGCACCATAGGACAGGGCTGCCCTCCGTGCTCTCTGGTGGAGGCCCTCCTGCAGCAGGGAATGAGCTGCGGGTCACTGTCAGTAGCCTGAAAGATGTCAGGGATGCTGAGAGGAAGCAGCACTGCTTGCTCCAGGACCAAACTGCAGGTGTCTCAAGTGTCTATTGTTGCTCATTCAGGAAAGGAGGCTGCTAACACAGGAAGCTGGGAAACAGTAACAAAAAAAAAGCAGCAAAAAAAGGAGGAAGAGGACAATTAAAAGCAAGGGACTTCCTCCTAAAGCTGTTGTCTCCACCCAGAACTGCTTTGCTGTCCTGCAGGGGGGTGATGAGGAACCGTGCTCCCACCAGGAACAACCAGCTGGTGCACTGGTAAAGAAGATCACTACTGATGCTGCCAGGAAAAAGAGGCGGGCCATAGTAGTAGGGGACTCTACTCTGAAAGGGACAGAGGCACCCATCTGTTGGCCTGACCCAGGTTCAAGGGAGGTGTGCTGCCTACCAGGGCCTCAGATCAGGGGTGCTGCAGAGAGCCTGCCTGCACTAGTCAGTACCACTGACTATTACCTACTTCTAGTGATCCATGTGGCTGCTACTGATATAGATAACAGTAGCCTGGAAAACATAAAGAAGGACTACAGAGCCCTGGGAGAGGTGGTTAGGGGCTCTGGAGCTCAGATTGTCT
>JARCZZ010009583.1:24454-39770 GCA_030323915.1 Brotogeris chrysoptera
GTGACCAGCAGGTCGAGGGAGGTGATCCTGCCCCTCTACTCTGCTCTCATGAGACCTCACTTGGAGTACTGTGTGCAATTCTGGTGTCCTCAACAAAAAAAGGACATGGAAATTTTGGAACAAGTCCAGAGGAGGGCCATGAGGATGATGAGGGGACTGGAGCACCTCCCGTATGAAGATAGGCTGACAAAGTTGGTGCTGTTCATCCGGGAGAAGAGAAGGTTGCGTGGAGACCTCATAGCAGCCTTCCAGTATCTGAAGGGGGCCTATACGGATGCTGGGGATTTACTCTTCATGAGGGACTGTAGTGATAGGACAAGGGGTATCGGGTTCAAACTTAAACAGGGGAAATTTAGATTGGATATAAAGAAGGAGTTCTTTCCTGTAAGGGTGGTGAGGCACTGGAATGGGCTGCCCAAGGAAGTTGTGAATGCTCCATCTGTGGCGGTGTTCAAGGCTGGGTCGGAGAGAGCCTTGTGTGGCATGGTTTAATGCGAGGTGTCCCTGCCCATGGCAGGGGGTTGGAGCTAGATGATCTTAAGGTCTTTTCCAACCCTAACTGTTCTATGGTTCTATTATATTCTCAGTATTAGACTAACTTGCATAGTAACTATTTCACCAGGAAAAACTCAACATCTGAAAGACTAATTGTATTAATTCATCTTTGACATAATTTATCCCCATAAGCATTATTTGTGGAAACCATAAATGTGCAGTGTTTCTCTTATGTACTCCAGGAACTTGGATATTTTGGAGAACGTTGTTTTGTAAACACCCGTAGGGACTATGAATACTGTGTGCCCTTTTAGAGTAGGCTGCTGTGTGTGCATGAGCTGGAGGAAATGCCAACATTAACATCTCTCTACATCAGAATTTGTCCATTTGGAAGATCAACATAGTAAAAAATACCTCCCAGGTGGGGTTTGAGACTCAGTTCATACTTGCCAAAAGAATTATGTTAAAAAATAAAAAAAAAATAACTGCAAAGTCATACCAAACTCTACATAATTAATTTCCTCTATGACTCCTCTGCATTTTAGAAATAAATCACCATTATTATATTTATTTTTGTTACAGAAAACCTGAGACAGCATGAAGCTATCTGACATTTCATAAGTCTAGTTGTACAATCAAGAATTGAACTCTGAGACCAAAGTCCAACACTCAAAGTAGTCAAAATATTATTCTTATACAACTTTGGTTTACTGTCTTTATACCAGCAATCTTCAATCATAAAGCAGAATTGTGGCCAAAGCAATAGCTGCTGGGTTCCTGCTCTCCCAGAGTGGTGGTAGGACTGGGGAAGTAAATATGTTAATTGTATAAAAAGCTAACACTTTTTCCATTTTAAATTGTTGCTGCAGTCATACTCCTATGAGTTTAAAAGTGGAATCTAATCTGACTTCATAAAAAAGAGTGGCAAACTGTCTAAAGACCTTAAGGAGAACGGTCAACCTTTTCTTAATGGACTTTCTTTACAAATAATTCAGGGAAAAAGATCAACATTTTCTTTATCTGTGGAAGAAGCTTTTAAAATCACTATTGTGGAGCATTTTGACGTAATCATGAATTCTGTTTTCTCACCATGTTTTCATGTTGAAGCTACACTTCTGAATTGCTGTTAGAACTTCTAAGGTAAATTCACCCATATTGCAGGTACCATTTTGCAGGTAATTATCTTGACTCAAAATTGCATGTAATTATTTGCTTTTCTTTCTATGCATATATATAAAATGTAACCATTTCAGCATAACCCAGGTGATAATTAGTTTGATGTTTCTATGAGATAAGCCTGCATATTTTTACTTATTCAAATGATAATATGGTTATCTTCATTTCCACTGTAATAAAATGTTGGTGAATGTTAAGGACCATCAGAATAGTAAAGGAACTTTTATACCACAGAAAGTAGGAACCACAAATTAGGGGACTACAGTACGTCAAAAGTTTCCTTGTAGTAACCCAAGAATTCATATAACAGTAATGTGAAGAATTTTAAATTCTCATCATGTGGTAACTGTGTTTCAGTGCCCTGCTGGGTGAAATTTTAAAGAACTATACGAAAGAAAACTGAAGAATAAATTTTGAGTATGAGATTCAGAAATGTGAAAATGTTTTCTCTTATTTGGGATTGGTAGCACTTGATATAACGTGATGTAATTCCCTTCCATAACTCACAGCAATAGTCAATGATGTAATGAGGAACAGTTCCTTCTTCCTTATTTCTTTCTCCTCAGTGTCAAAGAAAGATTTTCTTTCAAGCGTTTACTGTTCTTTAGCTCATTTAATCAATCTTAAAACATTTTAGGGCATTTTATTATTATTGAATATAAAACATTACCCTTGCATGTCAGATTTCTACTGGTTTTAAACAACTTCACCATGAGCTAAATGATCTGCAAGCTGCAAAACAATAAAGAACTTGATATGTTATTTTGATGGCAAATTTATGCAAAGCACAGTGGCAGTTAGTGACTAAAATGTCAAATATAGTATTTTTCATCTTAACATTAATGAGAGCCACATTTCCTAACTATTCTCTTTACTCATCACTATAAAACATTATCTTCCAGCTTGTTCTCTGAATGCAGTGGAAGGAAGATTAAGCCCGTCTGAGTGATTGTGGGGTGTTTGGCATTTAGTGGGCATAGGCCTATCCCAGAATGCTTGCAGAAAGTCTGAGATTACTTCTTTTAACACTGTCTGTTGTATCTGTGTTACAAACAAGCTGATGGAAATCAGTGTGCCTATCAAAGTATAAGATCTTGTCACAATTTGAATGACAGTGTGATAATCAAGAAAATAAAGCTGGTTAGTAAAAATTTTACAAGCATCTATTGTTCCTGAAATGTGTTTATTTTGCAGCTCAAACATCGCAGGGAAACAGAATCAGAATCACAAGACAATTCAGTTTAAAGGGAGCTCTGGAGGTCATTTAGTCTAACCTCACTCTCAAAGCAAGGAGAGCTTTTGTTAGATCTGGCTGTTCAAGGTCATATTAAGACAACTTCTGGAAATCTCAAGGGACGGATACTCCAAAGCCTTCTTGGGAAACTGTTCCTGTATTTGATCACTTCCATTTCAAGACCTTTTTCCTTATATCCAGCTGGAATTTTCTTTGTTACAACTCTTGCCTGTTGCCTCGTGTTTATTGCTGTGTACATCAAATAAGTGTCTGGCCCCATTGCCTACAAACCCTGTCTAAGTAAAGCAGACTAATTAGGTTTCTCATTAGTTTTCTTTTCTGCAGGCTAAATAAAACACTTTCCTTTGGTCTCACCAAGGTTACAGCTCTCTGCTGATCGTACTAGGCCTCCAGTGAATTCTCTTTTGTTTACTGGTACAGCTCTTGCACTAGAGGACAAAGTTGGATGCCTTATTCCAGATGTGCCGCCCCCCAAGGGCTGAGCTAAGAGCTATAATCGCTTTCCTTGATGTGATGGCTGTGACACTGGTAGTGTCAGCCAGTATGTAGTTAGCACAGTCAGTACAAACACACGTTTCTGACTCATGCTTAGTAGCAAACTGAGGCCAGGTCCACTAAGCCCATCAGGCCCTTTTCTGTTGAGCTGTTTTCCAGTCATTGAGTTCTGCAGGATGCCAAAGACACTCTCATCTCAGTGTCTCCTGCTATACTTCCCAGTACTTCTAGATATAGATAGCCAACTCACAAACTGGTTCATTTCTACCCCTCAAAGAACTCATATAAAATGTCATTACCTTTTTATTCCATTTGTGTTTGGAACATGCATTTCTGAAAAACAGGAAGGAAATAGAGAAGTGAAATATATGGAACACATAAAATGGTTATCACAACAAGTCATTACTACTCTTTGAAGAATGTTTTTATGTGCTTTGGAAGGACATTGCCAAGTAATTTCCCCAAATATACTTCATGTTTTATTGTTATTTTACGCAACATAAAAAATTGACATACAGCCACACAAAAGCTCTTAGATTCTAAATTGCTAACATTACGTTGTGAATGAAAAATGAAAGAACTTTCCTTTCTTTTAAATTGCCTGTAGCACTGTCTTAAATCCTGAACTTCACTGTCAGCTCAAGACTCTCTTTGTCCCTAGTGAGCCTCATCTTTAAGTTTGTTTGGTTTTGGTTTTGTTTTCTTTTTTCACATGCTTAAGTTTTTTTTATCTAATTTCTAATAGGTCTTCTTTTATGGCAGTCACTATCCAGTACCAGTAACTTTTACACCTTTTATTTTAACACTCAGTTATTTTACAGTTCACTGTCCAATTGACCTCTAAGGGGTCCACAATATCTTGTTTTATGCGCTGCTTATGTTCAGTCTTTAACAACTGTAAAATCAATATATGGGTACGGTATTCAGTTTTCTGAAGAATGTGCACACGGTGGTGTTGCCCACCCTCATCAAACATGTTGTCAATTAGGGCAACTGTGTTAGAGATCTCATTCTCTTTTATTCCCCTTATCAAAGAATACCTAAAATACAATGATAAATGAATGCTATGGTAGAGTGCATACTGACTCACTTGCTTAAGATTTCCCAACTTGCAACTCAGTGTGTTGATATTGACATATTTTTATTCCAGAAGATTGATGTTTGCATCTCTAATCTGTTTTTCAAGGCAAAGAGACCTTGAGGAGGAGTACTATCGTATGCATTTATTGACCCATGATATGACATTTTTTCAGTATTCTAAACTCCCTTCAAATAGCCACATCTGTAATGAACTGACTCTCTTAATTAGTATGGCTTTACCCTTAAAGGATAAACAAGAGTAAACAAACATGTCTGAGCACTGAAACCTGCATGTCCCACATATTTTAGCATGCTCATTGGATGTGTTTTGGACCACTCTCACTAACTCTTTCTAAAACAGACAGTTGATTCCTGAAATGTAGCACTGTGGATGAAACTGCACCAAGTCTTAGCCTCCTCACTGCACACAGTCGTCCAGCACAATCTCAGCAAGGATTATACCTTCATATATCTTGACAGAACTTCAAGCCATGCTCTAGGTTATGCATGGTGTACTGTCAGTTTCATATTATCAGACCAAAACTCTGGTGAGTTGCGACACAGCTGTCAGGTGTTTTGAACTAAAAATCCCCTGAAATAATAATTATGCCTTAGGGTCACAGGGCAGTCCCTGTAGAGGACACCCAGAGCCAAATGCTTTGGGAGCAATGCAGTGGGCATGGGTAGTAAGTTATAGTGGGGATTAGCCCCTGGAAGCATGGACATGAGACTGTGCCATATGAATTGTGGCCAAATTATCTTCCTTTCACCTCATAGTTTAAACGTAGAACTAAACTACATGCTCAGGCTTCATAACTTACTTTCAGGTTATCACAGTCTTACATACAACACAGTCACAAGTAAACTGCAATAATCCAATTTCAGCAATGTGGTTTGTTACATCCATGATAACTGCCTATAGGAAAGAATTCTTTGCAAGCCAGAGTTTATGGTGAATGACCTACTGATGCCACATTTTGCTTCAGTTGTGGACATAAATTTATTGTACATAACCTGAATTAACAATATATTTTAGCATGTCTTTTTATTGCAAGCTTTATCAAATTTTTGTAGTATGCAGTTTTGCACCTATTCCCAGATCATAGCTTCTAATTTATTTTCCCTTTGTTGACTTTCTTTTTTTTTTAAATAAGACAATTAGAATATAGTATTAAAGTATCATTTAGTATTAGGTATTCTTCTTCATGAGATGGAGCTACATACACCTGTCAAATTTCAGCAGTTTTGCTGAGATCCTTTTCAGTGGCCTTATCTGTGAATTTGGGGACATAATGCAACACCTTAACAGAACATAACTAGCAAACACTGAAGTTTTGTTTATTCTGTTGGTTGTTTTTTTCTAAGTTTTTGTAAGAGTTAGGTATCACAAAGTTTAATTTCTCTGTCATAATACACTCTTACTGAACAGAGTTGGAAGTTATCCTCTTTTTTACATTTTCCTAAAGTGTTCTAAACCCTCTTTTCCCTATAGAGTCAGTCATGCTAATATTCAATTTTGTATTTGTATTAAGACACAATGCTAGTCTAATTTTAAACCATTCATGACCAACATAGAATCATAGAATCATAGAATAGTTAGGATGGAAAGGACCTATAAGCTCATCAAGTTCCAACACCCCTGCCATGGGCAGGGACACCTCGCATTAAACCATGCCACACAAGGCTCTGTCCAACCTGACCTTGAACACCACCACAGATGGAGAATTCCCAACTTCCCTGGGAAACCCATTCGAGTGCCTCACCACCCTTACAGTAAAGAACTTCTTCCTCATATCCAACCTAAGCTTCCCCTGTTTAAGTCTGAACCCATTATCCCTTGCCCTAGCACTAGAGTCCCTAATGAAGAGTCTCTCCACAGCATCCGTATAGGCCCCCTTCAGATACTGGAAGGCTGCTCTGAGGTCTCCACGCAGCCTTCTCTTCTCCAGGATGAACAGCCCCAACTTGATCTGTTCTTTTTCTTTTGAGACTCAGTTGACCCACTCATCTTGAGCTCTAGGTCAGTTACAAAGTTTGTTTGTTATCTATTACCTTTTAACCACACTGGTTTTTATTTTCTTTTTTGCTCTCTTGTCTTACTTGTAACTTATACCCTTATAGCTCTCTGTTAAGCATTATTCCATATATTATTTCATAGCTAATCTGAGCTGATTGCTTTGAGAATACCATTGCCAGTTTCACTGATCATCTAGCTGAGCACTCCTAGTTTCTTCTAGGGTGAGATGTATATCTTTCAGGATAAGTGATTTAAAAAAATCTAGTTCCTTTTCATTGGATACCTCCATGCATCACATATCCAGTGCTACATATTCAGAAGTTGTGAACTGCTTCCTGCTTGAGGATTTTTCATAAACACCTCTATATAATTATTATTAACATTTTTCAAGATTGTTATTTAACAAATCTGTATCCTTATTAGGTTTTAGATTCACAGTTTTCACTCTGGTCACATGGAAATAAGAAAAAAACCCAAGAGAACCAGGAATACATTGTTAATGTTATATCAACAAACAGAATTGCATACATTATATTGAAGACTACCTAGCCAAATTAAAATTATTTACAAATGCTCATAAAAATTATTAATTTAAAAGTTAAAAAAATGTTCAGAAAGAGGAGAAGCTTTTTTCCAGTCATCACTTAGGCACACAATAAATGTACTATATTCAGTTATGTTCGTTAAAGAAATATGTACTATATAGTTTTACAGAGACATAGTGCTATTTAAGATTAATGGTTTTGGTATTAGTGTTAGGTAAGATTAACGTATAGACTGCACTAAAAATCTGATATAATAAACACCAGAAGTGAAAATATTATTATCATTTGAAATTATCTGTAGGCATAAAAAGTAATTGCTGTTAGTACTTTACTGGTATAAATCATTGAATCACATAACAGAAGTTGGAAGGGGTCTTCGCAAGTTAGCCTCCTGCTCAAAACAGGATGAATGAAGTTAGGTTAGATTGATCTGTGCTATATTCAGGATCATAAGAATTAAGAATCTCTGAATTAAATTATTATTTGATTATGTTCGGTTTTTGTCCGAAGTCCAGATACTCACCTGTTTTTTATAGAAATGAATATACTTTTAGGTAAGCCTTTTGAAAGCATATTAGCTTTATATTGTAAAAGTTAAAAAATTGCTAAAAATCCTGGAATAAACAAAAATATAATGATAGAATTTGCGATTACTTAGCACTAACAGACCAGAAGTAGACTTAGAATTGGACACTGTGTCATTTACTTGTCACCAGTGATAGCTCTTGCACTGCTGCTGCATAGTGTCAGAAGCTTTTCTTCAGTGTGTCAATGTGGAAATATGAGAGTATGCAAAACCATCTTTCATTTATTATTACTTTTGGTTGTGGAAAATATCTCACTGTTAAAATCCTGCTAAGCAAATTTGAAAATAAATTCATACTGTTTTGATATACCTCGTGATCTTTTTATTCCTTTTCTTTTTTGAGGCTTAATTCATGACTTTAACGCTTGCCATTGACATACTAAGAACTGCCAAAGGCAACAGAGGGAGAGTGCATTCTTATTCTGGTTTGGTATTAAAATGCTAAGCTGATTTTTATTCTTTTCTTTTGCTGAGGAAAATTTCAAGAAAAACATACTTAGGGAAACTGCTTAGGTAAATTAAAACCTACCAAACATTATTTTTTCAGTCCAAAACTTTTTTAGAATGTCTTAGGATCTGCAAATTTTAAAACACTATTTATATTTTCGCAGTTCCTTGAACTTTATGTGTCATCTGAATAGACACATTTCATTAGGAATTTCACAGTTAAATTTAATTATTAAAATAAGTATGTAAGTTTCCACAGCAGTAACCAAAGTTAAAGAATTTTGATCATCCCATACTATACACTAGGTCAGGATCAGGTAATTTCTCAGTTTTTGGCTTCAATCAAAGCCAGAAGTACTCTGACAGTCAACAGTTTCTGAGGGGCAGAGGCAAGCATGGTTTTTTTTTTATTCTGAGCTAGCAGTTACTTGAAAATAATTTTTTTCATCTCCTTTGTCAAGGAACATGGATTCAGGTGATATGTAAGTAACAAAGCATTTTGCAAGCTGAGGGAAAGAAAGTAAAATAAACAAGTTGTCTCTTGAACACATTCATCTTTCAAATGTGTCTGTATGTTTTTTTTAATGACTTAATAAAATTATCTGACTTTCTAAAACAGTGAGGTTTTTGCTTAGTTTTATTCTGTATACTCATATCTAATATTTCTTTATGGCTTTATGCAAAACTATTTCAAACCAATGGAGATATTTCAACAGATGACAATGGGAATTAATTCATCCTAATGTGGAAAATAATATATTGCCTTTTTTGTTTTTATTATTTAATCAGATCTATTGTTGTTAACATGGACCAAACTTCAAGAATTTGATACTCTCTTACAATGTTTCATAGTCTACTTACATGAAAAATGCATTTAGTAACTAAGAGATTGTCCAGTAGGCCAAGTCCATATAACACCGCACTGCAAGAGAATTAAATCATTAACTTAAACCAAGAAGTCACAGCATGAAGATCTATCAAAGAGTGATGAAAAATAGTATTATGCAATGCCATCTTGTGGATGCTTTATAGACCTTAAAGGAGTCCATACTCACTGCCCTGTGAAGATTAAATTCTTCGAGGATGTATCTAGTCTGCCCAGTACAAAACTACTATCCTCTCTACTGCTTTCTGGAAGCAGATTTTGGAGCAGGGTCCTTCGTTTCTATCTGGGTTTTTTGCTAAGGGAATGATCTATCTGAGACTAATGTCTGCATATGAGTTACTTGTGCAGTGTGTAGATGATAGGGAGCTGAGTACTTTGAAACTAAACAAGAAATGACACAGTCTCATAACACAGATCTATTCTCATGTTTTTTCCATATGGATTTTCTGTGGATTTGTGGTCTCAAATTAGAATTAGGCAAACAGTGATGAAAAAACATACAAAGTAAACACGAATCATAAATTAAATTCAGTGTATTTAGTTTTTTTTTTGTACCCTTGATGTCCTTTTGCCTTTAATAACTATCTAGCAAAAAAAGAGGAGCAAGTAGTTGGGCAGACTTGCTTCAAGCAAGTCTGGAAATAAACGAGAATTCGTTTCATGAACAACTAAGATTAGAGACAATGTATGTCTGCAAGATATTTAAACTAAGGATTTGTTGACTGTTTCCTAAAGCATAATTAACTATCAGGTATGAAAGTCTGTGGTCAGCTCACAATCTAAAATAAATGCTACAAGTCACAGTGTTTTTAAGAAGTATACATGAATTCAGGTATATAAAGTACTTTGCAGGAATTAAGAATGCATAAATTCATTTGTGAATGTATTATAAATTCATAAAGTGTCTTGGAGAAGTAGTTTATAATCTCAGTAAATCTGTTTTTGTGTCTCTATAAAATGATAATATTGGCCAAAGAAAATGTGTTTTGACATCCATGGATGAAAATCATTTCAGCATCAAATAAATGGCAGGTAGTACCTAGGTATTGCAAGGTATTGCAATCTTTTTCTCAGGGGTGTTATGAATTGTGTCAAATCCATGCATAGATTAAAAAAAAAAAAAAAAGAAAAGAAAAGAAAAAGGGAATCTCCATTTTGAAGTTGATATCTGGGAAAAAAGTATTGATAAGTATATTTTTATGTATAGCCTTACAGATGTAAAAAAAATCGTCTATAGGACTTTTCTGCGTTATCTTTTTCAGCAGGATGGAACTTTATATTGGTATCTGGGTCATGAATATGGGGGATTTCTGTAGTATATTATGTAGCATGTGGTTAAGAGAGAACCCAGGAGATACTACCACACACTTTTCAAATATTTAAATAGAAAAGGCAGGGAATTAACATTCATGGGTTAAGTTTGATCTGACTAGGAAGAAGCATATGTACTAATGACCACCTCCCTGGTTAGCCAGGTGCATTAAGTTGTCTGATGGAGGGCTTTCTTTTAATGAATGTTACTTCTGATACAATTATGTTGTAAAATTATATGCATTCATCCATAAGATTCTGTCCTTCACTTTCAGATAAATAACTTGTCATTTGTGTCTGTCAGGCAGTTTCAGAGCAAGGCTATTTAAGCTGTCAGCACCAGTGACATGGTAAAATCATCGTATCAAACAGAAGCAAACTTTCCATATAGATCTAGAAGTATAGTTTTCATGCCTGTAAAAAGCTGAAACGTTTCAATAATTTTAAATATTTTACCTTGTACTCCTTCATCCATAACTGTTGACAAGCAATGACAACATTGGCTCAATACTCCAAAAAATGACATTAATATGATGAGTTGGCTTGAGAGTAGTGATGTTCTCTAAAAATGTAGATACTGCTCTTTGAAGTCTGCTAATTTTTCAAGCACTCAGCCATGAATTTCACTTTTCTTATTAAATAAAGTGACCTATATAGTGACTTCATACTTGCTGGAGAGACTGGTAGTGTTCTGTTGCATGAATCTGCAAATATTCAGAGAACTGTGAACTTTGGGGTGATCATATGATAAGCAGGAGACTTTTATTATGCAGTTATTTGCCATGCAATGATATCCACTTGTGGGGAAATGCTAACAGTCATTCATTGTTCATTCATGGTTTCCAGAAAAGCCATCATCTTAGTTGTGGCAATGCTGAAAATGATATTTCAATCCATGAAATACAGATGCTGAACGACCTTCCAGAAACAGAAGCTATCAGTGATAAAGTCTAGCAATTGATAAAAGTGTAATACACATAAAGTATATATATATCTTCAGAAGTTTTCAAGCTACAACATAGACCAGTCAACATCTCAGTTGTCTTCTGAGATAGGTATATTATTATTTTTATCTGAAAGGAAATGAACATGAGATACCTAAAGGCATTAACTTCCCAGGCTTTCCAAAGCTTTCCTTCTCTGTAGCAGCGTATCCTACTTTTGTCTAGGATAGAGTTAATTTTCTCCCTAGTAGCTGGTACATTGCTGTGTTTTGGATTTAGTATAAGAATAATGTTAAGAATATATTAATGCATTTAGTTGTTGCTAAGCAGTGTTTATACTAAGTCAAGGACTTTTCAGCTTCTTATGCCCTGCCAGAGAGAAGGCTGGAAGAACACATGAAGTTGGCAGGGCACACAGCCAGGACAGGTGACCCAAACTGGCCAAAGGGACATTCTATACTATATGATGTCATGTTCAGTATATAAAGTGGGGAGAATTAGCCAGAAGGGGCTGATTGCTGCTCAGGGACTGGGTAGGCATTGGACAACAGTTAGTGAGAAATTGTATTATGCATCACTTTTTTTTGTTTATTTGTTTGTTTGTAGTTTTATCCCTCTTTCCTTTTAAATTTCCCTTTTCAGTATTAGTATTAGCATCAGCATTAGCATTAGCATTATATTTTAATTTATTTCAATTATTCAACTGTTCTTATCTCAATCAGTGGATTTTATCTTTTTTTCAATTCTTCACACTTCGCCAGCAAGGCTGTGGAGGAGAAATGTGGAGCAGCAGCTGCATGGTACTTAGTTACCAGCTAGGGTTATAACACGACACAAGAGCAAACTAAGTTGGAAAGTCTGAAAAGTTTTCAAACATGAACTATTCCACTGTCTCTCTTTTTTTTTGGAAGTTGACAATTTCAAGTTCTGACAACTTATTCTGAAGAAGGAAAAAGGATTGGCTAAGAGCAAGGGGGCATATGTCATTTGACGCCATCTTCTTACCAGCATAACTGTATGACTTCTTTTTACTAAAAGAAGCTTCAGCTTTTTTCTTTCTATCTATCTGAAAGAGTTAATAGTCATAGTAAAGGAAAGTATCTTAAACAAGGAGATCTCTAGGGTTTGAAATTTGCATTTTCACCCACCTTTCCTATTGTGCAGAGTATGAGTGTATAAAGGTTATTTCAATTCTGTTATAGACTTTTTTATGGAACTGAATCATACAATAAAAATCTAGATCTGTTGTTTTGGCAACAAGCCAAGAGGCAAAAAGATGTTAGACCAAAATAATCCCAATATAAATATGATCAAGTTTAAAGAAGAAAACTTCTTGGGCCATAAATTTTATGCAAGTAGGATGTGAGAATAAACTCAGACTAGAACCACGTTCAATAAACTTGAACAAACAATAATCTTAAGACAAAGGCAATATTAAAAATGAAACACTGCTAGATCAATATTTTTCTGCTTTATATGAGTGACATAAATGACTTTGAATTCCCTGGGAACCTTACAATTGGTGAGGAAGTGTTATTTCCCAAGGCAAAAAGTTCTTGCTTTAGCTCATTAACATAGGTAAGGCAATATATAGAACTCATATTTATCAAAACTAAATTAACATTTTATCTATTAAAGTGATCTTAAAATATAATTTGTTCATAGCTAAAAAAAGTTATGTATCATTTAGAAATCTTTATGGAATACAATGCAGTGTATTATGATTTTCTATGACAAGACTATGCTTTCAATATCTAACTTCTGTTCCCTCAGATCAGGCTTGAGTAATAGAAGAAAGTACTTCCTGAAAAACTTGTGAAAATAATGGAAATAAGCATGTCCACATTGTTTCTGCCTGATCTGAATACCTAGATATCATGAATTCAAATGCAAAATACACACACACACAACGGGAAATTTTGCTTTGGAGGACTCTCTAAATACTATGATATCAAAACTCAATGATTTGTGAATCTTGTATTCACTTGCTTGGGTTTTCTAAGTATGAGAACTTCCTATCTATCTCATCTAAAGGAAAATAGAAGTCTAAGAGGTACCAAATTAGCCCCAAATCACCAAAGCAGCCATACAATTTTTTTAGAATTTATTTAGTTTTGCCAATTGTCTAGACACTGGAAAAGTCATTTTTTTGAGGTGCCATATGGGAACTGTTGCAACATATACTGATTTTCTGAGGAGATTCATTGGTTCTGCAATTGGCTGCATTGGTTTCCTGATGACTGAAAAGTATTATCATATTATTGCAGATGGCATTCAGAAGCTCTATACAGCCCCTGTTCTGATGGTATTCTGAAGCTATTCCAGGGTACCACAAGAGACAGAATGACTCTCAGACATCTTCTCTACAGGGAGCTAAATCCCTTCAAGAAATAAAGCATACTCAATAATCCATGTTCAATAGTACATGCTTTGCTACATTTAGTTGAGGGAGGACATACACTTTTACATCCTTGCCTGCATTCATTTAAAATTGATCATGTGAACTTACATGATGGACAGTTGGTTCCAATGCCACTTAAGAAGTATTAGACATGTAGTAAAGATATTCATTGCAGGGCAGCTGGAATTAAAGAGCTGTAAAAATAATCAAACCAATAGAATAACTTTTGTTTTAAATTGTTTTGCTTATTTTATTTAGGATAAGCCTGTGAAAAACATTTTTGACAAAAAGCAAAGTCTCAAGCACATAATTCACTCTGAACAAAATCTTGCAATAACATAAGAAGAAAAATCCCAACCAATATCACATCTCTTAGGTTTGAAATGAACTTACTGCTCATTATTTGCAGAGACCAGACTGGCTTATTAAAACCCAAAACTCAGCCAGTGTCTGCAGATGACTTATTTAATTTGCTTTTCTCTGAAATATAGAAGTCTTACATTAATACTAACAATGAATGTGAAGTAAACTTCTTTTGATTAAGATTTAATGTTTCCAGATCTGAAGGCATATGATAATATAAATAATAATTTAAAAAATAGTATTAAATTGGTGGGTTTTAAAATTATATATATGTGGATTACACAGTTCTAAGATAAGATCTATTTTCACGAACTGCCTAACATTTTAAAATTCCTACTTCACTCTAAAGTTTGGCTTGAGATAAGGCTGGCTGCTCTTGCCTCTGTGTAATCACGTAAGTGAGTTTTATCCTGGTAGGAAACAGCCATCTGTGCCTCTGTATAATTGTCTGGGAGGATGCAATACTTGTTCCTCCACATAGCTGGTGCATTGTTGACTACCCTAAAGATCATTTCCAAAGGAACATTAGGAGCTGACTTCTCTAGACCAGCACCTGGGTGACTGTGGGTAATGCAAATTAAAATGAGTCATAATACTGCTTATGTCATTTCAGTTTTTGTCAGAAAAAAAGCAGATATGTGGGGCAAGCCCCACATTTCTCTGCGGTTTTAACTGAAAGTTGCTCAATTGATTTCGTATCTCTAAAATCTCTGAAAAGAAAAACATGGAAGGCTCTAGTGACAGGACAGACTCAGTCGCATCCATAGTCTATTGCTGCCATGACAGTTGCTGTACCTGGCAAGTGGCAGCAGCTCTGAGTGTTACTCAATGACCCTACATTTACAGCCTCCTCCCTTCATATAGATAAATTGCTGACTAGGTTCTTGGGTCCTTGACTCTCCTTATGAAATCTCTGGTCATAAACAGGAATATGTTAGGCTTAAGTGTATTTTAAGAAAGCGAGGGAATATAATTAAAACTTTGTGCTATTTTCTGGTGTAGGGGAATTAACACGTGTAACAAGCCTTAAGAACTGGAGACTCGCGTATGACAGAAACTAACAGAGAATAGCTGAGATTCAGAGCAGACCTGTGGAGAAGGACTTGGAAGTGTTGGTCGATGAGAAAATGAACATGAGGCAGCAGTGTGCGCTTGTGGCCCAGAAAGCCAACTGTATCCTGGGCTGCATCAAAAGGGGCATGACCAGCAGGTTAAAGGAAGTGATCCTGCCCCTCTATTCTGCTCTCGTGAGACCTCACTTGGAATATTGTGTGCAGTTCTGGTGTCCTCAACATAAAAAGGACATGGAACTGTT
>JARCZZ010009585.1:0-41731 GCA_030323915.1 Brotogeris chrysoptera
TCAGGGGACTGGAGCACCTCCCATATGAAGACAGGCTGAGAAAGTTGGGGCTGTTGAGCCTGGAGAAAAGAAGGCTGTGTGGAGACCTCATAGCAGCCTTCCAGTAACTGAAGGGGGGCTATAGGGATGCTGGGGAGGGACTCTTCATTAGGGGCTGTAGTGACAGTACAAGGGGTAATGAGTTCAAACTTAAACAGGGAAGTTTAGATTGGATACAAGGAGGAAGTTCTTTACTGTGAGGATGTTGAGACACTGGAAGGGGTTGCCCATGAAGTTGTGAATGCTCCATCACTGGCGGTGTTCAAGGCCAGGCCGGAAAGAGCCTGGGTGGCATGGTTTAGTGTGAGGTGTCCCTGCCCATGGCAGGGGGTTTGGAACTAGATAATCTTAAGGTCCTTTCCAACCCTAACTATTCTATGATTCTATGATTCTATGATTATGAACTTCTGCAGACAGAGCACTAGGCAGACTGCCATTTGAGTGGGCCCTAATTATCTGAGATCTTAACTTTAGCTTATTTAAAACACATTTAAAAATTATGTCTGAGTCCTTTCTTCGTAAGTGCTTGCAGAGAGAAAGAAATTTTTTATCTCAGTGAGAGCCATCATTAATATAGTTGCACTAACATTATTCAAATAAAACTCCTGAGAATGTACACAATGGCCTCCTGCTAATAAATGTAGCAAAGTTGTATTTGTTTTGAGGTTCTTCTGTATTAATTATTTTAACATTATGAAACTGAGTCCAGGGAATGTTTATTCAGGCATTTTTATCACTGACAGCTAGATGCTAATGTAGATTATTTTATTTTTTCCCAACTGTATTTAACAAAATTAAGCTACAAATGTGTCTGCATTAATATCTTTATAAAATAGTTGTCTTTTTTCATCTTATTTTTTTAATGTTGCTTAACCACTAGCATTACCATGTTTTTACAGGAGCTCCAGCACAATTAACACAATGAACATGCAAAATCTTCTATCAAGCTAGCCACTTTCAGTGTATGTACCAGGTGTACAAAACCAATTAACTAGCACATGCTTATCATCTCTAAAGGAGTGTATGATTTTATGCTCAACTTTTTTATACCCTGCAATGAAAAAGAATATCTGGAGGGGAATCTTACGGATTTTGTCCTTCAAATATTCATATGCTTAGCTTGGGAGAATGCAGTTAAAAAACCTTTATAAGGTATACTGCTTTGATCATCACATTGCTTACTCTGGAGAAGTGGAATTTAGTTCTCCATATACCTCATGACTTATTTGGAATATCGTTCTCACTAAACGAAATCCTTCTCACACCGTAGGAGGAACTACAGCTCACTACAAAGTAGGTAGCTGAGGTACTTTCCATACAGCAACAGAAGCACAGACTTCGTTGCAGATCAGATGTTCATGAATTTACCCATCTGCTCTGGAATATTTGTTTGAGTTTTAAAATATAACGTCTCTGCTTTGTTAATGTCATTCAATTTCTGTGATTTTTTTGGGGGGTGGGGTTTAATTTCTTTTCTTGAAAATGTTCATGAAATAGCAAGATTCATTATATTTTTCTGTTGGCAGGTTGAAATACATTGAGTGTAATCTAGAATTTTATCAACTGTAACACTCTTTTCTCAAGAAGTGTTAGAGGTGTCTGTCATGTTAGTAGGAGGAAGAATGAAAGAATTCTTTTGCTTTAGCAGGCAGATTGCCACCAAACACTGCTGTATGGCTTTCTTTCAACTGATCAGCAGAATATAAAGTTATGAAAAACCAAGAGCATGGATTAGAAAAACAACTTTGCACTGTAAAAGGAAGACTAGAGTAAAAGTCAAACAAACTGCTAAAATGAGTAAAACTATGCAAAACTATGCAGCAGAGCCAAATCTCTTCTCTTCTGGAGCACATAAGGAGGGTGAGGAGAAAATAACTGGAATACCTGTTTTATTTCCAGCTATTGTAGGTATGCCTGGGTCAGATCCTGGTGCCTCACTGGCCAGAGGTTCTAGTGTACAGAACAAACCAAATTTCAGTAATTCTCTTATATCTGAATCCTCCCAAGATCTGGAGTATACTGAGTTAAAAGAAAGAGATCTGAAGATCTGTGGCGATATCTCTACATCACTATTTAAGCTTGACCTTCAGCTTTGGAGCTGGTGTGTATTAGTTGAGTTAAGGACCATTTCCAAGTCCATAGTGTGGGATCTAGAAGCACTTAGCATCATTTGGATCTTCAGGCGTGTCATATCCCCATCCTGACTCCATACATGGGTGAAACTTGGGCCCATACTGTAGTTTCCATGAATATGTAGCCTGGCTTCACAGGTTGCAAAGAAATTAAGCATTCCGGTGAGTCCTAGTGGTTGCTGGTTCAGCACAACATCTTCATTCAATCTGACTAGACATGGCAAGCTGAGATGAAGAATATCTAAGATCAGCTTTTGCAGAGAAACACACTCCTGTATTATCTACTGGAATTGTTCCATGTATCCTTGTGTCAAAGGTTTGTTGAAGTGTGGTTATTTTGACAACTCAGTCAAGAAACACCATTTTACTTCCTTTAAGGCAATGTTAAAATTTGTAATTCTCTTTACTGTGTTATCACACCTAAGACTGGACATGAATAGAATGAGATATAAAAACCAAGTTTTAACTCTTAAAAAAGTTGTGGTTTGGGTTGGGTTTTTTTTGTTTGTAAATATCTATATCACATGTATAATTGCAGTGAGAGTGAAAAATTGATCAGTAAATCATTTGCACCAAAAATGCATTTTTTAGCATAACAGCTAAAAGGTATGCAGCCTTTAAGTTGGGAAAAGTTAATGCAAATGAGGACTGGAATGGTCTAGTAGATACTCTTGAACACAATTTCATACCATATATCTACTTTTTCTGTCTCTAAAGGTTTTTCTAAGAATTTTAATTTATAATGGAAACTTTGTTAACTAAGTTATCACAGAATTATGAACAAAAATATTTACATATAAGTATTAAAGCAGTTTCAGTGCTTAATGAGAAATAAGATATCAAAACCAGTGCCTTATGGTGTTACACATAACTGAAATCTGAATTTAGTCATGAGGCAATACCTTCTAATTTATGAGAAAGCTTATTTATAAGAAATTCCAGAAGTGACAGAAAAATTCATGTTTCAAAAATGTTAATGTAAATTATTACTTAAAATGTAAAGAGGAGGAAAGAAATGATTCATGTGTATCTATGATTTGTAAATAAAACGTATTTCAGTAGAAATCCCGTTTCATGAGCTTTCAAATTGTCTCCTGTTGTTCTTTTTTCCTCTGTAAGTCATGGGTTTTTTTTTTTGTTGTGATGCTAATTATAACACAAAAATTATAATTCCAAAGAAAAGCTTTTCAAAATGTAATATATTTCTATTTGCTAGAATAATAGAATTATGATTTCACTCCCCTTCCCTTTTTAACTTTATTCTGTCAAAAGTGATTTCCATAAAACTTTATTTAAATGAAAATTAGTCTTATTCTCATTTCACCTATGAATCTTAGTGTAGCTTTAAAATGACTAGAAGACTGACCATTCTATATAGCATTATTTATTATTTAATGTTCCTCATAGAATTTCTGTGTGTTAAATGGTCATAACAGAAACAACAGCCATATTTTTATATTTTTTTTCTTGAGGCCATGGAATTCTTCCAAAGATAAATTTAATACATTATATTTATGACAACAAATTGTATTTGGAGATTACATGATAGATTCATCAGTGAGCTGTAGCTGCTTTGTGTCTCTCTGCCACCACAAAGCAGCTGTAAGTACTCTGCACTGCTTGGATTTGCAGCTGCTTTCTGCTGCCATCAGGACACAAAGCAGCAAGAGCATCCTGGTAAATCTAGTCTGTACCTGGTATCCCTTAGATTAGACATACATCTTTACACATCACTGCTCAGGACTTTGGAAATTTAGTTTACAGACCAGACAACATAATGAGAAGAACAGGACAGGTAGACCAACAAGCTGACTGGATAGCTTTTATTAAGGAGTTAGATACAGATGCAGTTCAAAGCCTTTAGATGAATCATTCCTCATGTATTCCTCAAGGATTTATATACTGTATACACAGCACATTATAGAGATATCATAATCTCTCATTGCCTGTGCTAAGTGCTTGCCTTCCAGAGGTTTTGATTAGACCTTGACTAAATAACAGCACACTACTTCCTTCCATGAGAAACATTGGCTTTTCCTTTTACAACCGTATCTGTTCTTCTGCTGTTTGGATCAGTTTACATGTTAGTCTTATTTTTCTCATCTGTTAAAGACAATAGCATTCCCTGAGTAAGTCTAATTTGGGTACTCAGATTTTTATCTATGCTGCCATGCTCTCTGAATCCAGAAGCATCGGCTTGCCCTAAGCACTTCACAGCTCCGGAAAAGAAGGTGACCTGCTTCAGGCATTCACAGAATTATTAGAAAACTGCCAATCCACCTGATTACTTCCAGCTGTACCTCAAGCCCTGCTTGAAGGACTTCTGCTCTGCGTCAGGAAGAAGAGACTATCTTTGTATGTCTCCAGAGTTAGCTGTACTACGCTCTCTGAGTCAGAAGAGCAAATGGTAACCAGGGCATGTGGATCGCACAACTCAGTATAAAAGTCTGTCTTTTTTTTTTTTTTTTTTTTTTTCCCTCAGAATTAATTTAAAGTCCTTTTCATGAAGCAAAGCAAAATAACAAGTATGGCATAATGTAGTTCTTTAACTATTTTTTTTTTCCAGAACAGAACAATCCTTCAGAACTGTCAACAAGCTGAGTCCTATTTTGGCCTACTAGATGTATCCATGAAATATTCCAGACATAACTACTGCAGTTATACAAATAAAACTATTTTGCGAAACCAGGTAATACATATGTATAATTACTTTTTTTTTTATGTACCTGGAAATGACAACTACTTGTTGCAGCAAAGAAATTGGTAGAAAACACTCAACTATTTACAGCTCTACAATTTCAAAAGAGATTTTATTTTATTTTATTTTAATTTTAATGAGTAGAGAATTAATCTGTGCTTTTAAAATGGAAAAAAAATCTATTCTCTTGGCAGCTATGAGCGTCTGGGCAACCGCTATGACTGTCTGTGCAACCACTATGTGTTTAGCATAATGAAGTTGCAGCCTTTGCTTGCTATGGGTTGATTATTGTGTAAAATACTCTTTACAGTGAAAGTGGTGATAATGAGCTTGTTTAGGGGTACCACATACCTTTGTCATGTAAAGTTTAAAGTTAATTGGTGGTATAAAACCAGTGGCACTATGACTTTAAAAGCATATTTTTAAACCAGCATAGTTATCTTTATATGAAATCAACCAAATTATGCATATAGATAGATGTAGACATACAAAAAACCCTCTGAAACACATTTCTTTGCAAGTAAAAATAAACCCTGTTTTTTTCAAGTAACTAGTTGTCCTGGGTTCAGCAGTACCAGTCATTTTTCTCCTTCTTAGTAGCTGGTGCAGTGCTGTGTTTTTGACTTTCAGCCTGGAAGCAGTGCCAATAACACTGATGTTTTCAGTTACTGCTTAGTAACGTTTAGTCTGACCAAGGACTTTCTGAGTCTCGTGCTATGCCAGGGAGGAGGGGAAGCCAGGAGGAAGCAGAGACAGGACACCTGACCCAAACTAGCCAAAGAGGTATTCCATACCATAGCACGTCATGCGCAGGATGTAAAAACTGAGGGCAGTCACCCCAAAGGGTTAGATCAGTGCTGGGCTGGGGTGGCTATCGGTCGGCAGGTGGTGAGCGGTTGTACTCTCTTCCCTTGTTATTTCCCTTGTCATTATTATTATTGGTGGTAGCAGCAGTGGTTTGTGTTACACCTTAGTTACAGGACCGTTCTTATCTCAACCCATGGGAATTACATTCTTTCAATTCTCCTCCATATCCCTCCTGGAGCAGGGGGAGAAAGAGGTGGGGGAGTGAGCGGGTGAGCTACATGGCTGACTGGACTGAAACCATGAGATTATTCTCAAGTTCTTGCTATCCTTGGGATTAGTCTTTCCAGTTGCACAAAAAGTCACTTACAGATTCCTTGCTCATCTCAAAGCTTAGCTTGGTTCAATTTGCTTCTATACCATAATCGCTGAAAATGGAGATACCTTAGAGTATGATCTTCTGATGAGGAAATAAAAGTTCATTTTCAACATATTAAAAAAAAAAAATCTTTTACTTTATTCTGTCAACATTATAGCACTTCACAAAAATCACTCAGTTTCTTTCTTATCATGTTATGGGCTTTAATTTAGTTGTTTGTTTTTTTTTTTTGTGGGGGAGAGGGAGAATTGAGATGATGGAATGTCTGGCCAATAGTTTGGGAAAAGTCACTGTAAAAAAAGGAACCAGGATTTTTGCTCAGTTCCATGTGATCTCTGGGTAAGAGTATTGCTGTCAGCAGTATTTCATACGTATACAATATCTTTGTGTTTCCAAAGTCAACAACAAGTTTTGATTCTGCTGCATGGGAAGAGAATATATATCTATTCCACGGATGGAACTTTGGGCCGTCTAAATCACAGTGAAAATGCCTACATCTGTGCCAGTGACCCAAGGCTTCCTCTACAGCTAATAACTCCACATGTTTACAAAAAAATTTGATTCAACTCAATAATTACAACAAGTTCAGGCCATTAACTTACCTGTCACTTTTAGCAGACCTCAGTGAAGATGCTTAGCCTGAGCTTTCATTGAGAGCCAAAAATAATTATGTGTTCTGTAACAATATAATAGTTACAAAGTAATTACATGAAACTAGAGAATGTATTTGATATGTGTGTACCATAATTTAAAAGCACTGACAATATTACTAATGACTGAATAAAATAAATCCACACAGCCATGGCAACCTCTTCTAATGCATAATAGTTTAGAGAGATAATACTTAGAAGGAAAGAAGAAGGCACAGAAGTGTTTTATTCCTTTTTTCTTTTTCTTTTTTTAGGGGAATACTTATTCTTAAAGACATACTTCCTTTTCTTATTAAAAAGCAAAAAAGTCTAGAACACAAAACCAAAACTGAGGTCCTTCATCCTGACTGGACATGTTACACCTGAAGCTAAGATGGTCAGCAAATGTCTTTTCAGCAGCAAGTGTCTCTTAAGCAGTTCCAGTGTCTCCCAATGCTGGGAGCGTACAACGTAAGTGTCCAGCAGGAAAGCTGTTGAGAAATCTCAGCCTCCAGCTGTGAAAGGAAGCAAGCCAGCACTGACTCAGCAGGTAAGTGTTGCCCCATCACCCCAGGATGCAAATGCACATTTGTACAGCCCCACACAATGTTGCACTGAAGACATTTTGGGTACCAACACCAGACCTCATCAGCTGAGTTTTCCCTTGGCATCTCTCTCCAAAGCGGCTGCTACATAGCTGGTGATTGTTACCCTGATGATCGTAAGGAAATCTGAAGAATACTGGAATTATAAAATTAAACCTTATCTTGTATGTTTTTTTACCCCTTTCATTAGAATAATCTGCTTTCTAAATTGCAGCTGCAAGTAGCGAGAGTGCTAACACTACAGCATAGTGCTTTTCCATATTATTAGTGGAGCTTTCTTTGAAAAGAGGTTAAGAGACTTGTTTTCTGTTTTTCTCATGTCAGCCAGAAAGCAGCTGTTCACGCTTGCAATGCAAGCAACTTCGAGAAAATATCAGAGATTTTGTTCTTCTGCTTTATATGTAAGTTTAAGTGTATTAATTTCTAAACCCCTTTATTTCAGCTTGTAATAAATGATTGGTACTACTGTAATAAAAAAAAATTGGCTTCATGGAACAAGATTATTTGTCTATGACTTCTAAAAGGTATGAATAAATGAAATATTTTGCAAGGCTTTTAAATGTTTGATGATAGAGATCCAGCATGATCTATTCTCATGCTGGATGGCCGGGAACAAGAGGCCTCTTTTATTGTTCCCTGTAAAACCAATGAAATGGAACAATTTGAGATATTGTGCACAGAGTCACAGACACGGTATAATAGTGTTTTTCTGAATAGTGAGAACACAACGAAGTGCATCTCAAGAGTTTTGTTTTATGGAACAGACCTCTCAGAATGGACTGTCTGAAGAGGCTTTGCTTAATGCACTGTTTTATGGCATGCCTCTTCAGGGTCTCCTCACTCCATCATGATGTGAGTTACTGCTCCTTGGCTATGAGAACAGGAGCAAAACAACAGAAAAAAGGCTGTTGTTTACTTAACCCAAATGACTTCCACTCATTTTCCAAAGTGCACAGGTATCTAACAATGGAAAATATTAGACAAAATCAAAATTTCCAACATACGAACTTATAATCACAGTGGTAGGGGGAGGGAAAGACCTTCTATGCGTTAAAGACCTGATTAAACTTCAACAGGAGAAGTTTAGATTGGATATGAGGAAGAAATTCTTTACTGTAAGGGTGGTGAGGCACTGGAATGGGTTGCCCAGGGAAGTTGTGAATGCTCCATCGCTGGCAGTGTTCAACCCCAGGTTGGACAGAGCTTTGGGTGGCATGGTTTAGTGTGAGGTGTCCCTGCCCATGGCAGGGGGTTGGGAACTAGATGATCTTAAGGTCCTTTCCAACCCTAACCTATGATTCTATGTGGTGGAAATGATAGGATTTTCACTGGAAATTGAAATCACAGAGGGGTTACGATCATGATGTTGTGCTTGAGGGACAAATTGCAAAGTAATGACAAAACTTTTATCACAGTTCTGCAGTTCAATGCAGAAATAAGGCACAACTTTAACATAACTATCTTTCTACAGCAATTTGTACTGCTTTTAATTGTATGAACTGTCTTTGGAATACCTTAGAATTTGAGAGTGTAAGTATCGCTAATAATTATACATAGGTACTGCTTATGTAGGTGCACATTTTAAACAACATTACAAATTAAATGGTATAGTGAAGTGGCGAGCACTACTAATTACATAAAAATGCTTGTTGTCTATGAAATACTGGTTTTGTTTTCAATAAGGAATGTTCAGGGCACGAGGTGAAGGAGACGTACAGAAACATTGTTATAAGGGGGAACTGTGCTTTGCTTCAGATATTCCATCTATTTTCACTCAGAAATCAGACTGTGTTAGGGTGTATGCACGTGAATTCTTGATGAAGTCCAGTATGTAATGCACTGAATCCTGAAGGTTTAATTATGAATTATTGTAAGAGAAAACCAGGATCCCAATCCAATCCTAACTGGGATACTGTAGCAACTAGATAATTACTTCCTTTTTCTAGAGTAGATAAAAAATAAAAGACAAAAGATTAAAGACAAAAGACAAAAAGAACATACTGTACTAGTGCCTTCTGATGAAATGTAATTGACTACTAAGTTTAACTGATCAGAAAGTTGTAATCATGGAACAGTCAGTCAGGGTAATATACTGCTTTTCAAAATACTCAAAATTATTAAATTAGAAATACACTTCCAACTTCCACTGCAAAAAATCAGTAGTATTCTTAACTAAATAATTACCCCCTGAGATCTACATTCAGAGTACATTCAAGAAAAACCTTAGATGAACATATCTAATATAAAAGTCTTCCAAATAGTCATACAATGTAAAAAGGGTTTTTCTGACTTCTTTTGTGATTATTTATCATCTGAATAATGAATGTGGCATATTTGGAAATAATGTATGGCAAAATCACTATCCATTTTTTCCTACACAAGTTGTGACACTCATACCATATTATAGTGCGTCCCCTATGTGACCACAACCACTGAAGCTGAGAGACAATTTGGATTTCATACCATTCAGTGGCTATGTTTAACGGGCTATGCATCACTTTTCTGTACTCCAAGGTATGCATTACTCTTCATCTCCCAACAGTCAATAGAGAGAAGCAACTGCAATCTCACATTAGGCAGCAGTAGGTTCAGTAAGTGGCCTAACTCAGACAATGACACCACTCTCTTCACTGATGGTGGAGGGAGCTTAGGACTGCAAGCTCTGGGCCAGATGGTCCTTTTTCCAGTCATTGGGGTCTTTTTCCGACTTCTCCATCCCATGGACATATTTTCACACCTCCCTTTTTTCTTCTAGTTTTATCTCTAGTTTCTTCTTTTGTGCGCTTTCTTCCACATGCTCTTCCTTATGATACCTATAGCTCAGCATAGTCTAGCCTAGTCCTCTGCACCACAGAGTGTTTTCAGACAGATATCTCTACAGCAGTAGAGATTCAGTTCAGGTTAAAATGTTTCCACTTGTTATTTTTTCAGACTGTTGACAGCTAAACATGCTGTAAATGAAATAATAGGGGAAATGTTTCTGTGTACACGTTTATTTCTACTTGTGCAGCAATCTGGAAACCACATTAAATACTTCTATAAAAAGATAAAACTTAAGAGTATCCCACCTTGAATAGAGTTTCACCTTATAGCAAGTGCATAATATCCTAATAGTGAAAATTGAGAGCTAAATTTGAGAGACCAGAAGAATGTAAACTTAAAACACACCATAACATTTTTTCTTTGTCTCCCTACAACAGGTACTTGTATCTGTAGAATCTTCCTTTTGGATGTATCCATTTATTTATTTCAGGTGCTTGACACACAAGTATTTTGCATATCCTTTTACATTACGAAAAAAAAAAATAAATTGACATTTCAAAGGAAGTATTTAATTCCCACATATATGTTTTGTTTCCATTGTACTTACCTATGGACACATACTAATTTTTGGGGTACATATTATTATTCCTAATATAGTTAGCACCTATTAGTTGCTCAAAAAAATAAAGTTTGCCTATAAAGTGGCATACAGAAGCCATATTTTTAGCTTTAAATTAGTGCCAATGAATGCTGAAATTTTCATTTCTGAATACAAAACAAACCTGAGACCTAAAAGAGCAATATGTACATTAGTAGCTGATACCAAGTTTATTACACAGCTCAACTAAATCCTCTATTCACATTTTCATAACAGACCAAAAAATAAGAATCCTGCATAGATCAGGAAAATTATCTGCAATCTTTTAAAAGTGCCATTGTTTAAGCCCAGATGGTAGCCCAGAACAGCACAGTCCCTATTGCACTCCCTGCCCCTTCTTACTTCCTCGGTTCCTACAGACTGAGGTTACCTCTATTTAAACTACGTGACTTTAAACACATCCTTCTCATTAGTCTATACCACAATGGCTAGCTTAGTATTTATCAGTAACTCATTTTTTATATCCAAAATATGCAAAAATGAGAAGTTATCCATTGTAAAATTTATTCTGAGTGAATATAGACTTGGATTAGTGATAAATAGGATGCAGAAGGCTGACAAAAATGCTCTCAACTTGAAGTTTAAGAAAAAGCTAATTGCTTATTTAAACTATTAGTCAAATTTTAAGAATTATATTTGGAATTAATTTAAAAAATAGTAGATAGAAATAATGCTTGAAGATAGATAAATACTTAAATGCAGCTTACAAAAACTATAGACAGCTCTAAATGCTGCAACAATTTCACAGAAAGCTTTTTTTTCCCACCTTGTACCAAATAGTGATGAATGTCAAGCTAGTAATCACAGCCCTTTTTTCTAACCTTTTCAGTAGGTTTCCTCTCTACACTGCCTCAATCTCCATTAAAGCTATACAAGCTGCTCAAAAGGTAGAGTTTGCTAAAAGCCCTCATGGGAAGGTCAGCATGTAAAATGCCAGTAAGAGTTCATTATTTTCAGCAGTGAGTACAAGCAGCATTGTGAGAATATTTTAAATAAGCAGTGACAATACAAACCAATGCACAGTGCTCCTAATACATCAGAAAAGATTTCGATTTTTAATGAATATTTTACTATGCTTTAGCTAACTTAATTGAAAACTTTTTTGCATGCGAGTTTTTTAACCTCGTTTCTAGCACAAAGGAAGAATGAAAATCAAAGAATCATAGAATCATAGAAGAGTTAATGTTGGAAAGGACCTTAAGATCATCTAGTTCCAAACCCCCTGCCATGGGAAGGGACACCTCACACTAAATCATGTCACCCAGGGCTCTGTCCAACCCGGCCTTGAGCACCACCAGCAATGGAGCATTCACAACTTCCCTGGGAAACCCATTCCAGTGCCTCAACACCCTCACAGTAAAGAACTTTCTCCTTATATCCAATCTAAACTTCCTCTGTTTAAGTTTTAACCCGTTGCCCCTTCTCCTCTCACTACAGTCCCTAATGAAGAGTCCCTCCCCAGCATCCCTATAGGCCCCCTTCAGATACTGGAATGCTGCTATGAGGTCTCTACGCAGCCATCTCTTCTCCAGGCTGAACAGCCCCAACTTTCTCAGCCTATCTTCACGAGGGAGGTGCTCCAGTCCCCTGATTGCCCTCGTGGCCCTCCTCATGGACCAACAGTTCCATGTCCTTTTTATGTTGAGAATGCTCCTTCACTGGTGGTGTTCAAGCCCAGGTTGGACAGAGGCTTGGGTGGCATGGTTTAGTGGTAGGTGTTCCTGCCCATGGCAGGGGGGTTGGAACTAGATAATCTTAAGGTCCTTTCCAACCCTAACTATTCTATGATTCTATGGTTCTATGACATCAGAACTCTACACAATACTCCAAGTGAGGTCTCACAAGAGCAGAGTAAAGGGGCAGGATCACCTCCTTCAACCTGCTGGTCACACTCCTCTTGATGCAGCCCAGGATACAGTTGGCTTTCTGGGCTGCAAGCACACACTGTCGGCTCATGTTAAGTTTCTCATCAGCCAACACCCTCAAGTCTTCTCCGCAGGGCTGCCCTGAACCTCCTCTCTGCCCAACCTGTGACTGTGCCTGGGTTTGCTCTGACCCAGGTGCAGGTCCTTGAACTTGGTGTGGCTGAACTACATAAGGTTGGCATCAGCCCACCTCACAAGTGTGTCAAAGTCCTTCTGGATGATATTTCTTCCCTCCAGCATATCAACCGAACCACACAGCTTGGTGTCATTGGCAAACTTGCTGAGGGCACACTCAATTCCACTTTCCACTCTGCCAACAAAGGTGTTGAACAGGATTGATCCCAACACCTACCCCTGAGGGACACCACTCGTTACTGTTTTCCAAGTGGGCATTGAGCCACTGAGCACTACTCTTTGCATGCGGCCATCCAGCCAGTTCTTTATCCACCAAGTGGTCCACCTGTCAAATGGATGCCTCTCCAACATAGAGACAATGATGTCATGCTGGACAGTGTTGAACTCTTTGCACAAGTCTAGGTTGATGACATCAACTGCTCTGCCACTGCCCATCAGTTCCGCAGCCCCATCCTAGAAGGCTGTCACATTGGTCAGGCAGGATTTCCCCTTAGTGCAGCCATGCTGGCTATCACCAACCACCTTGTGGTTCATGTGCCTTTGCATGCCTTCCAGGAGAATATGCTCCACAATTTTACCAGGCACAAAGGTGAGACTGCCTGGTCTGTAGTTCCCCCGGTCATCCATTTTCCCCTTCTTGAAAATGGGGCTTATATTTCCCTTTTTCCAGTTGTTGGGAACTTCACCTGACTGCTATGATTTTTCAAATATGATGGACAGTGGCTTAGTAACTTCATTTGCCATCTCTTTCAGGACCCTTTGATGGAGTTCATCAGGTCAGTTCTCCCAATAGCTTCTGTAGAGGACCCACACTGTACCTAGCCTGTCTTTTATCTGCAATGTACCTATAGAATCCCTTCCTGTTATCCTTAACAACCCTAACCAAGTTTAATCCCTACTGGTCCATAGCTTTCCTAACCTGTTCCCTAGCTTCCCAGACAACATCCCTGTATTCTTCCCAGGCTGCTTGTCCTTCCCAGGCTGCTTGTCATTGCTTCCACTTTTTATAAGTCTTCTTTTTCCCTGCAGGTTTCCTCAGCAGGTCCTTATCCATCCAAGGAGGTCTCCTGGGCCTCCTGCAGCATTTCCTTCTAGTAGGGATGTATTGCTCCTGAGCTTGCGGCAGGTGATCCTTGAATATCAACCAGCAGTCTTGGGCCCCCCTTCCCTCTAGGGCTATATCCCATGGAATCTTACTGAGCAGGTTCTTGCAGAGGCCAAAGTCTGTTCTCTTGAAGTCCAGGGAAGTGAGCTTGCTGCACTCCCTTCTCACTGTCCTGAGGATCTCGAACTCAACCATCTCATGATCACTGCAACCAAGGCTGCCTTGGAAAATTACATTTCCAACCAGCCCTTCCCTGTTGGTGAGGACGAGGTCAAGCATGGCAACTCTCCTTGTCGGCTCCACTATTACTTGCAGAAGGAAGTTGTCTTCCACACAATCGAGGAACATCCTGGTTTGCTTGTACCAGGCCATCCTGACCCTTCAACAGATATCAGGGTGATTGAAATCCCCCATGACAACAAGGACCTGTGAGTGTGAGGCTGTTTCTATCTGTCCATAGAGCACTCCATCCACTGAGTCCTCATGATTAGACAGTCTATCGGTGACCCTCACAGTAATGTCCCCTACTGTTGTTCTCCCTTTAACCGTGACCCACAAACTCTCTGCTAACTGATCATCTGTCCCCAAACATAGTTCTGTACTCTCCCGACTGTCACTGATATAAATCACAACTCCCTCTCTCCATCTGCCAGGCCTATCTTTTCCTGAGAGCCTGTAGCTTTCCATTCCAACACTCCAGTCATCCCACTTTATTTCTGTGATACTTATGATATCACACCGCCACAGACGCACACACATCTCTAATTCCTCTTATTTGTTTCCCATGCTACAGGCATTTGTATAGAGGCATCTGAGTTGAGCTCCAAATGAAGCCGGCTCATTAGCTGGCATGGCTGGAATATCTCTACATTGCTAGAAGTGTTTATTATAGGTGCTGCCAGCTGACTGGGAATGTTGGGATGGAATGATGACCCCATCCCCCAAGACATCTAGTTCAAAGCTTTCTTGACCAGCCTGGCATGTCTCCTGCCAAAGCAGCTCTTGCCCTTGTCAGACCAGCTCCACCAGCCTCCAGTAGACCTGGCCTCCCAAATTGAGTCCCATGTTCTAAATGCCCAAATGCCTGCCTATGGTACCAGATAAAATAAATAATTTGTTATAAAAAATAAAATAAAAAAATTGATACAGAACAAATCAAGACATACATATATGGATATCTGCTGGTTTGGTTTTCTTTTTTTTTTGCACAAAGGCCATGTAAAGTCAAAGTTACTAGCCCACTGGTTGGTATCTGCTGACAAGAATTATCTTATTGACTTAAAATCCCCTTTTGACTAAAGAACTTTACTTGGTTCATAGTAAGGACCTATCCTTTCAGAATTATAGCTAAGTATTTTCTCCCTAGAAAAGTTCCACAAATAAACAAATAAAATGTCTATGGAAACATTACTCAGACATTTTATCTCTGAATTTAATTGAAGTTATTTAATGTAATATTAAGGGATAAAAGAAGATGCAAACCCAAACAACAACACAGAATATTACAATAGCCCAGACTGAAAAGTAGGTGTTGACACTGCTAGATTTATATCAAAAAAGTATTCCTTTTTCATTTCCTCACACTAAGAGGAATCATGGATTCAATTGTAAAGCTACAAGTTAGGGGGATAACCCAGATTCATGAAGAATATGACTTACAGACAACACAAAAATGAACAGGAATTTTCACAGTTAAGAAAAAGCAAGAAATGAAACTATTAAGGAAAAGAATTGGAAAGGGGAAAAAATGAAAGTGAAGGTATTTTGCTCATATTTAAAAGTAGCTATTCATTTTTGTCCAGGGAATTGTCGTACCCTCACAGATGACACATTTTAATCAGCTTTCCAGTAAAGTAACCTTTATAGACTACATTACAGATAAGATTTTTAAAAATGTCTGTACAAAAGCAAGCACAAAAGATTCTGTATGATTGCACATTTTTCAGGATCTGGGAGACTTATTAAACCAGGTGAAACGGCGTTTTAAGTTGCTTCCTAGCTTGGGATAGATAGGTATGCAGTCAGCACCAAGTTAATAGAAGTTTCTGGAAGTGAACATGACAGAGAGCAAAGATCTCCAATCTGCCCTCTACTGCTGAGCTGAGATTGTAAAGTTGCATTACTGTTTATGTTGTTCCTTTACGTAGATTGTCCCAGAACTCCATAGTCACAGATGATGAAAACTGATTCTATATCTGTTATGTAGGGCAGATATCTCAGATATCTTCACTTCCTCCACATTTGCAGGCAATTTTCCCTTTTTTCTTCTTCTCGTATTCTACTGGAATACTCTTATGTCACTACTCTAAAAGTTATGATGAAGCACAAATTTAATTTAAAGAGCTTATCAGGCAAGGACCACAACCTAGGTGTCATCTTTGACTCAGCCTGCTCTGCAGAGCCTCATAGCCCAACTACATGTAATTTTTGTTGATTCATTCTGCATAATAGCTATAAGATACCATACTTCTGTCTGACTATGCAGTTAAATTTCTCCCTAGGTCCTCATCATCTCATATCTTGCTTATTAGAATGTCTTACTCTACAGACTTGAGAAATGATTTTGCCTCACTTGAATCTATTCAGCATGCTACCGTAAGGAATATATTCCTAGCTCACTTCTTCTCCCTTTATTTTTTTGCACTGATTTTTCTATCTCATCAAATAGACACTATTTGTCTTCATTAACAGGTACCCTAATGGCCAATCCTCACATTATGCACCTACACTTCTGTTTTCTAGAGCCCCAGCCTGCCTACCTTCATCATTCTTGTTACAATTTGCAGCAAGCAATTTCAGGCTTACTCTCATACTGCCTTTCATGACTGAGAGGATCTCCTTTAAAAGCTCCCTAGAGCTATCTTGTAATCCACCATCAATTCTCTTCCTAAAACTGTTATTGGCCATGATGCATAAAAGAAACCAAAAGCAAGTGGTGTACTAAACTACAGCCTATATTGCTAGGCAATGTTTGTCTTGTGATTTCTTTACAGTTCTCTGTTTGCATCTTCAAATCTTCATTCAGTACTTAGACTGTAGTTGAAACTGGGACAGGTAAATACCTAGGCTCTACTTCACACCTCATAGCAGAGAAGGGTCACAATTCACTATTTGGATTCCTAAGCATTACCTGAATATAGAGAGTAGCGGATGATATTAGTTTAGTATTTATAGTACTTTAGCATTCTCTAAAAGTAAGTATCCATTTCTCATGATAAATTTACTTTTTTCTTTTTGAAAGGTACAAATAAAAATGTATTTTAAAAATTATTTAATAAAATTTCCATAAAATATATTGAACATTGAATTTGGTTGGAATAGACAGATATGCAGAAAAAATGCATTTTAAAATAAAGAAGAGTTTTAAATTATTGAGTAGGCAAGGTTCCTTTGACTGCGTTATAAACATCACTAACTAAGCTAGTCTCTACACACAGGCAAGAGAGAGAAAACATCTTGGGGTTATACTCTAAAAGTTCCTGTTCATATTGCCTGCCTATGAAAGAGTCCCTGTGTGATAGGCTTTATTATCAACAGGCATTTAAATTTAAACAAAATTTTAGCTATGTTTTATTCTTACAATGTGTACCAAATATAATAGTAAGGTCAGTAACAAGAAACAGTCAATTTTAAAACAAATATTATAATGTACTCATGTCAAACTTAACTGCAAGGATTAGGACCATTGAATAAGGATACCATGACAGCCAGGATTCTACTTACATCTTCCCAGATCCTTTCCCTGGCTTTCCTTTCCCTCAGTGTGGGGAAGAAGTTGTTTTGTTTCCAGAACTTGCCCCTTTAAGGAATTAGGATGCAAGCATTCATGAATTTACATCTGGCAACCAGGAAGACCTTCTAGGTTGCCTAGAGAAATGAAATTCCTTCAATCTTCAATATAATGTTGGGGGGGGGGGTGGTGTTGGTGGAAGGTGTTGTTTGGTTTGGGGGGTTTATTTGATTGGTTTTGGTTTTTTTGTTGTGTTGTTTTTTTTTTTTTTTTTATATCAGACTACCGTATTCTACAAAATGACCTGGCAAATAATTTTGAAGCTTTGAAAATTTCAAGAGAAATACCATATGAAAACAACTAACTAATGAAAAGTATATGTTTTTGTCAAGAAGGGTTGGAAGAGATGATACTTGAGGTCCCTTCCAACCTATTATTCTATGATTCTGTTCTGCTTGACTCCTAATTCCAAACTTCATAGTGCAAATAACTATTTTCACAGTGGCAGAAGATATTTCAGCCCCAGATAAAAGGCTTCATATGTCTGTCATAAATTAGCTGTGAAGATATAATCAAGCTCCACATATTATTAACATAGCAAATATTGCAAACTTTGAAAAGAATTGTCCAAGAGAAATTTCTGAAAGGATTGTAATCTCATGATCTAATATAATTACACATGCTAAGAAAAACTGAAAATAAGAATAACCTAAATATTATAATGAAGAGAAATAAGGTGAGTTTATGCTTTTTGTTGTGTCCATTACAGATGTTACAATATTCTTAAGTTTTTTAAAAGCAGACCGTGCGTACTTTTTCTAGCACAGAAGTCCAAAAGGCAAGACTTCTGGAATAAGAAGTATGGGCAAAGTTTTCACTAGAATTACATGAAAAATATGCCCAGGCCATTACCGCATCTGTCGCAGATGAGGAAACTTCAGTTATGCATCATTTATCTATTCAATGGTTTATAGCTACAGCCATTGCAGGGAGGTCACAAATCCACTGGCTATCATCAAGAACTAGGTTCTGTGCTTGGTTCTGTGATTTAGTGTGGAAGAATCCACAATGTCTCTGTAGCTAAGCAGCTGGTTACACATCTGAGTAGCTCAAGTGTGTAGATAATGCTGCTTTACTTCATTTGAAACTTATGCTCCCTAAAATAATTTAAGACCTTTTTCATATGAACACATAGCTATTCCATGAGTTTCAGAATCAAAGCTGCTTATGCTAACAAGACATAAAGGATGTTATGTTTTGGAACTGGTATCAAGTACTGTGGAAGACATTAAAAAGATATCTGAAATTTCTGCTCTGCAGCTATGCCAGACAGAGGAAGATAATTAGAAAATATTTTCTGTATATGACCCTATATATTTCAGTGTAGCATACATGGATGAAGCTTAGGACTATTGAGATAACCTGAGTAATTCTAGTCTTACTAATTGACTAGTATTCGAAAGAAGTTTTCTACTTTACCCAATATATCAGTTGCGGAAAGCAATTTCTCAGGGGGCTGGTAAACGGAATTATCCCAATGACAAGGTCAGAATACTAAAGTGTTGTTTGAAGGCTGCCTGTTTTGAACTTACCTGAGACCACCCACATGGCAACCTTGCCAATAAATGAACACAAATCTGTCTTCTATCCAACATAAAGAAAACCCTCTGTGTAAGTAGCAATAAGCAAACACCCGTATTTCTTGCTGCAAAAGGACAAGGAACCTGACACATGATGATTGATATTCTTTTAATCAAATAATTCAGCACCTGGCTCTCAGGTGTGTATTACTTTCAAGAAACAACAACAAAGCAAAACCAAAATAAAAAACAAAAAAACCTACTGCATTCATTGCTGGTTTGAGTGGCATGGTTCTGGTACTTCTTATAAAGACCACATCATTATATTGCTGCTTACTTAGTCAAAACTTCCTGGATGTGTCCAAAAGTACTTTGTTACCAAAAGCAGTACTCACAAATCCCTTCAATGACTATTTTTTTTTTATCCCAACCACTAATTTTCAGTGCTAAGGTAGCATAGCGTACTCAAACTGACTTATTGGCTGCATATCTGATAACCAGTGGGAGAATGGCAGAATGATCCACATTTTATGCTCTATTAAGCAGAAAAGTTTGATTTAACTGATTGCGTAAAGTTAAATAAAAAAATAAATATAAATAAATAAAAAACTCTGAAGGATCTTAAATAATGTATTAAAAAAAAAAAAAGAAATTATATCATCACAGGACAATCTTAACATCATGCCAGTTAATGAGAAGAATACAGAACTGAAGCCAACAACTGAAAATGCGGTGGGCTTAAAATTGTATTGAAATTGAGAAGAAAAAGTAAATACAAATTATCTAAAGTCATATTCAAAAGAAGACTGTTCGACAAGGCACAGGTTGCCCTCACTTTTAACATTTCCAGGTGCTTGAAATTTCTCTATGCACCTCCAGTTTCATTGCTGAATTAGCTTGGGCATGGAAGATCCATACTTGTCTCTGATATAATGAAGGTTGACATAGAGTAAGCATTTGGGATAATGTAATCTCCAAAAAGAACCTAATTTGATGGGTGCACAGAAAGCTGCAGGTACTGGGATGCTCCAAGCCTGCAGTTTGAACAGGCTTGATCTTTTAGAAATAGACAAAGGATTAGATAGATCCACAGTTTAGCTATAATACAGGGATCAAACGATTAAAGTGATAGTGAGGAAAAACTCAGGTTTGTATTTTACCTAACCCTTAGCCAAAGGTGATTCAAAATACAGTCCACTGTGGCATACCAGAGTCACTGGACTTGAGACTACACAAAAGTGCACATTGCTTTTTTAAGGCTGAGCAACAGGAGAAATAAAGTCAAAGTTGCTATAGAGAATTAGCATAAAAGAAACACTATTCTGTATGCAAGTGTCTAGGGAGGTCTCCTAAGGTACATTTCTGAATTCAATCAAATCAACATTAAGGATGATCTATTTTCTTAAGCCTGCAATTATATAATGTAAAATTCACAATATAAGGGAAGATTTGGCTAAATTTGACACTGTTTTGGACCATTTGATGGACCTACCTCTGCCCTTTTATCCCCTTGTCCTCTTTTAACCACTCACTCAAAGGTAGATTCATCTGTTAATATCAGAGAGGTATTTGCTGATATCGGTATAGGTATTAGTAAGAAATTGCCATGGGTTCAGCAGCAGCAGTCATTTTTCTCCTTCGTAGTAGCTGGTGCAGTGCTGCGTATTCAACTTTCAGCCTGGGAACAACGCTGATAGCACCGACCTTTATAGTTACGGCTTAGAGTGTTTTGGTGTGACCAAGGACTTTCTGAGTCTCATGCTCTGCCAGGGAGGAGGGGAAGTCGGGAGGAATCAGAAACAGGATACCTGACCCAAACTGACCAAGGAGGTATTCCGTACCACAGTACGTCATGCCCAGGATGGAAAAACTGGGGTCAGGAACTCAGAAGAGTTCAGTTCACAGCTCAGTCGATAAGTGGTAAGCAATTGTATCCTCTTCCCTTGTATTTCCCTGGTCATTATTGTTATTATTGGTGGAAGCAGTAGTGATTTGTGTTATACCTTAGTTACTGGACTGTTCTTATCTCAACCCGTGGGAGTTACAGTCTTTCGATTCTTCTCCCAATTCCCTCCCCCTCAGATTGGGGGGGAAGAAAGAGAGGAGAGTGAGTGAGCGGGCTGCATGATTTACAGCTGAAACCACAACAGAAATGTATCATTTTCCAGTCTTAAACATATACAGAGTTAGCTAGAGGAAGACATTATCATGTTTTTACTCAGAGATAAAAGCAAATGAAATTACAAATAAACTACTTTATTGTATTCTGCTACATTCACTATCAGTGTTTTTTTGGTTGTGTATAAGTTAGTAAAAAAATTACAATCTTAATATACTGTAGAGGCCAGAGAAGTGACATATTTACTATCATACATAGAGTGCTATCATGGTTTAAGCCCAGGTGACAGTCCGGCTCTTCACAGCCACTCACTGGCTCCCACAAGGTGAGATTGGAAGAGAATTGGAAGTGTAAAAGTGTGAAAACTCATGGGTTGAGATAAAGACAGTTTAATAGGCAAAGCAAAAGCCACGTGCACAAGCAAAACAAAAGAAGAAATTAATTCGCCACTTCCCATGGTCAAGCGGGTGTTCAGTCATCTCAAGGACAGCAAGGCTCCATCACATGTAATGGTTTACTTGGGAAGATAAATGCCATAATTTCAAACACACCCCCCAACCCCTCTTTCTTCCCCGCAGCTTTTGTTTCTGAGCATGCCATCATATGGTACGAAATAGCCTTTTGGTCAGTTAGAGTCAACTGTGTCAGTTGTGTCCTCTGCCAGCTCCTTGTGCACCCCCAGCCTGCTTGCTAATGGGGTGGGGTGAGAGGCAGAAAAGGCCTTGGCATTGTGTAAGCGCTGCTCAGCAACAGCTAAAACATCCCTGTGTTATCAGCAGTTTTTGTCACAAAACCAAAGCATGGCCCCATAGAAGCTTCAGGAAAAAAATATCCCAGTTGAAATCAGTAAAAGTTCTTTAGATTATTAATATATATTGAACCCTTATTATTGCACAACTGAAAAGAACGAATTCAGATTATTTAGGGGAAATCTAGGGACAAATATCCTTGAACTCCAGTCTATACTTCAGTCTTTCATCTTGGTTTCACACTGAACTGTGAGAGAATATGTCCCATATGGATCATTACTAGGTTACCTGGATACTTTCTGAGTCAAAGCAGAGCTCAGAATTCCACAAAGAAGCCAAATGGCCATCAATAGGCACCCCTACATGCAAACATCATTCTGCTCACTGTAAATTCTTCCTTTCTATCAAATGGGTGGCTGTATTCTGTCACTTATACCCTCAGCATCCATTCAAGGTGTCTTATTTTTTGTTCAACTCTACCATGAATGTAATAAAATCATAAGTCACCGGAGGAGGACTCTGCTCAGAAAGGAAATCACACAAGCTCTTTATCAGATGCAGGTGTAGTAAGAAGGCTTAGTACTATTGTACTGTTTGATCATCTAGAAGCAAATGCAAATCTAATCAGATCCCTATGTTGAGAACTTTATGAACAAATCCAGGCCCATGCACTCAAAGCAAAGGAGATGCTATAACCTCATCCAAAGCCTCCTGCTGCTTTCCACATCCCACAATAATCATTTAAGTCTGAGCTGTACAAGACTTAGCCAGCTTGCTCTCATCTGTGTCTGAGACTCGCCCAGACATAGGAAAATATTTGACAGATTTTTATTTGGGGTGAGGTAGAGGTATAAAGCTCCATGTCACGATCATGCTGAAACCATCATTACTATAGTTTCATTTTCTACAGTAAAGCAATAGAGCTTTTTGTCAAATCTGATTACATTCTACAGAATCTCTGTAGCTGTTCTTATACCTAACTGTAGCCGTCATTATTATACAAAAGGAGAGAGGTTGCCAGTGGTACCACTATAAAACTTTTACGATACTTTCTCCAGAGAGGCACTTAAAATATGAATTCATAGATAATGCTGAAGATGAAAAGATTAAACATATTTTATTATTAAAGTATTGCTATTGCTAGATTTTATTCCATAGAACTACAACTTCAGTGGCAGCTTTGAGTTCATTGTTTTGCGTACATGACAGTATTGCACAAGTCAATGACAACAGTCCAAGAAGGTTCCTCATGGAAAAGCAATGAGACAAAATATATGAAAATGAGGGAAATGGTCTAGTGGTGGACTTGGCAGTGTTAGGTTTACAGTTAGACTCAGTGATCTTAAGAGTCTTTTCCAATCTGTGATTCTGCAATTCTATGAAAAAGACCATATACCTCTGAGATCAGTGTCACAAAATTAGAAGGAACAGCACGATAAAGCAGGGACAGGGAAAGTGTTTTGGTACACAGTGACAACCAGTTATTTTTAATAAAGCTTTATACCTCATTGACCAGATCTGAGAGGAAAAGTAGTATAGTAGAAATATAATGCGGAAGAACATTAGCTATGTGCATTTCCACTCCCAACTAGATAACCAATTTAGACAAAATATTAGATTATCAAAATAACTATGAAGTTGTAGAGAAAATAAAGAAGAGGAAAAGATAAAGCACATTCACCAAAGCTCACGGTTTTTTTTTTTTGAAACAGCAAAATAAAATTTCTTAGGAAAAGTTCATGAACAGTCTAAGTGACAGATCAAATTAAAGAGGAAGGTACTTTTCTGAGTTACTTTTTTAATTTCTTTTTAAGTTAAGACACGGATTTACTGATCAAAACCAGCTCAGTTATATCAGCCAAGAAATAGAATCTTAATTCCACCTGTGTTCCTGCCCATCTTTACCCTTTAGCCAACTTATAAATAATGAGAGAATATCCGCTATTGAATGTTTGAATATAAGGATAGTCAATAGAGAGGCAAAAGGAATTTTTGCTTCTTAATCTGAACACATAGTACAAATTTCTCTCTAGTACCTAACACACTGGTGTTATCAGCGCTGTTCCCAGGCCCAAAATCAAAAACAGAGCATTGCACCAGCTACCAAGAAGGAGAAAAATGACTGCTACTGCTGAACCCATGACAGCAAATTAAAAAAAGAAATCCATCTTCACGAATCTAACTGCTCTGTAACACTGATTACTGTTTAGCCTTCCAACTGCTTTTCAGCATATGCAACTATAGGTCTTCAGACCAACATTGCTTAGAAAGGCAGCATGCTCAGTGTGATAGCACAGGCATGCCATCAGAAAAATTATTTTAAATGGAGATCACATCCCATTGGACATTGATCCTGATTTATTGTAATAACATTCTACAGCCAAGTACAAAATATGGTCTCTGACTATCCATTAGTGGTTGAAATTCCATTATCTTTTTCATTCCATTGCCTATTGCATTTGTCTGATTCCCTGAACAAGGGATTATGTGGCCAAGAAGTACTGTATTTTTTATAATTATATGAGCTGATCTGATAAAAAAATAAAAAGGTGACACATTTCAAACCTTTGCCCTTCTCAGGTATTTAAGGCAAAAGTTAGCAGTAATCTACAAGTTATAGTGAAAAACTTGTGCCAATACTGTCTTCCCAAACCTCTGTCCATTTATCTTCTTTATCCTCTTATCATACATGAGAAACTTTTAGCAGAAGTTGCCCCATCAAACTTCTAAAGAGAGATGCTGAATCATCTCAGACTAACCATCCAGATAATAGAAGTTCTGAAAATCAATGGACAAGCAGTTCAAAAAGGTGTCTTGTAAGGAAAACAAACAAAACCCAAACCAACCAACCAGACAAAAGCAAAAAAACCTCAACCCAATATAGATAAATAAAAAGCAATACTTCAGTTTCTCAAAGGATGTTATTACATATGAAATTTGTGCTACTCAACATTGAAGTAACTTCATGACCACCTTTACATCCTTCCTGTATTTTCTTATTTGTCTTGTTCATAGTTTGCAAAGCTTCTTTTGGGACATGGTCTCCTTTTTTATATTATCAGGGCAAAATGGGGTTGTGATTCATTTGATGTTACCATTCTAGACACTATGGCATTGCAATCTGGATTTTCAGTTGTTGGCAGCTATTGCTATTACCCATTAGCACTTATTCCTTAAAAAAAAAAAAATCCAGAAAATAAATAAATATAATGATGAAATGAATGACAAAAGAGAAAAATAATGAAAATATTTGATGCTAAGGCTGACATAGGCAATTCCTTCTTTTTTCTTTTTTTTTTTTTCATTTTTTGCCCCCTAGTTTTGAAATGCGGTTGCTGCATCTCATGGACCTGACAATAAAAAGAGGCACTTTTTATTCAGCAGGGCATAATCAATCCAGTGCTGGAAGAGGAATTCTAGGCATAACCAGAGGAGACTGTCTGTCCCTTGAAAGTCTGCTCCAAACATACAGCTCCTCCCAGATTTCAACTCTGACTTAAGTTCTTTTATGTCATTCATTCCTCATGATTAAAAATCATGAACAGAAATTTTGAGGGTGATTCTGAATAAGAGTTATAGAAATTACTGTTGTAAAATGCGTGATTAACACAAGGCATAAAATCAGCTGTGTGACAATGTCTGTGGAAATGTAACTCTTAATACATGATATTTCTAATGCTAGTACATGGAGCTGCAACTCATAGTTTTCTAAAATCTAAAAAAAAAAATAAAACTCTAGCTAACCTTTTACAGCATTTGTCTCAACTCCAAATGTGTTTTCAAGGGATTTTTTTTTTTCCTTTTTCTGTGAAAGCAGTGAGGATTCCTACAAAACACATTAAAATGAACTGATAAAATATATCTTATCTTCCAGGAAAAAGGAATTGAAGAAATACACATCACATGAACATTGGGCCTTTCTCTAAATGCCACTGTTATGCTGAAATGAAAATGCATTTTTATTTACTAACTAGTAATTCAATACCTGGTAAAATGTTAATGCTAGTTTTTCATTCCAGCTGACAGTTTTATCATCCCCATGGAAATCAAAGTGCATGAGGAAAAGTACAGAAAGTAAAAAAATGACACGTTAGATAAACAGCCTATAAAGAGAAGACAGATCCCAGATGTAGTTATTTGAGATTTTAGGTCCCAACAAGCATTAGTTTTATTTCCCCTGAATTATTTCCTATGAGTAAAGAAATACAAATTGATGCTGCAACAGATGTTTATCCAGTTAGCTCTGACTACGTACACACTTATTAATTAATGAAATGTTTGAGCACAATCACCAGTGGTCTATGAGTACTCTAAATATTGAAAGTCACGGTACTTCATAGACGTATGATTTTTACAGCACAATGTGCTTCTGAACTCAAATTGTTTAATCCTTCCCTTTGAGAGTGTTGCCAACAACAACGTTTTGCAGTGTAATTGACTGATGGAAAAGGTCCAATATGCTAAGAAACCACGAAAGGAAAGGAGAGGTACAGAGTGCAGATATCTGTTCTTTCTCAATGCCATTTGGCAACCTGATTAGCCCAGAGAATTTGTCAAATTTAAACTGGCCATGCCCAGACAGGATTGCTCCTTTTCTGTTTCTTGGAGCAGCTTTGATGGCAAATAGGATATTATTTCTATCTTTCTGTCACACAGTTATAATGTACTGTGTTTATGAATCCACCACGAGACTGATTTTTGTTAAATGGCCTTTTAAAAATCTCCTTACCTCTTTGAATAGGTAGTAGTGACTAAAATGTCATGAGGTGCCAATATATATTAAGTTGAAATTTCCCTTGATGTTTTACTTTTTCCAGAACTACTAGCTATGCTGCAGTATTTCTGAGAAGCATATTTTTTTTTAGATTATAAATGCCAAGACTAGCAAGTATAATTTAATGGATGCAAAAAAATAGCACGCTTTTAATTTGAAAGTGTATATTTTTTTTACAGAAAATGCACTTGTGGTAAAATTTTTTTGGAAAAGATATTGTATTTTTCTCATTAGTGAAATGTTACCTCTCTAAAGGGTATTCACTCCTTTCACAGCCTTACTGTGCAATCTACTGCAATAATATTCTGTAGAAGGTCCAGAAATATCACTTTAAAAAGAAAGCACTTCCTAAAAAGCTACAATGCATTATCATTTTGAAAATTGCATTCTTTGAAATTTCAAAGAACTGCTGTTGAAGAGGGTGATATTTCTGGGATGCTAAGGCTCAGAAGCAAGTGCGCTGTGTACTAAAAGACAAAAGTAGTTTCAACGTTTCCCAAACACTAAATTTGAAATGTTAACAGCACATATTAGAGTCAAACCATGTTTCAGATTCCAGATACTAACTAGGATGAGCTATGATAAGTCCACATTGAAAATGTAATATTAAAATACACTATTCTGTATAAATTACTCCCCTAGCAGGATCTGCAACATGTTGTACAACATTACATTTACAAAATGGTAAACCAGGAATAATCTGTGAGCTTTGAAGATGTTTAGAAATGCAAAACTGAGTGCACAAAAATCACAATAAGAACAGACATGCTGGGTAACAGTAAGGGTCCACCTAACCACTTCCCATCTCTGATGTCAGTAGTCAGTACAGATACTTAAGGGAAAAATTCTAAACCAAAAAAAGGCATCCAAAAAAAAAAAAGAAAATGAAAGAAAGAAAAAAAAATGTAGGATGATTCTTCCCATGGCAGGACCTTTCAGCCTCTGATATGCAGCAGATTAAAATAATTTACTGGATATTTTGTAGTTATCACACTATTTTAATGGACAGATGAGTAGACCTATCTACTCATCTTGCTCTGCCTCTACCTACCTATACTTAATGTCCCCTGCATCATTTGTGGTAATGAGTTCTACAACTCAATTCTGCATCCAACAAAAAAAGATTGGTATTTTTTTTTTAAAGCAGCCATTAACGCATTACTTTGTTTCTTCAGTTGTTCTTGCCTGAACAAAGTCCTAATTTGTTTAGCCTTTCTTAAAGTAGCTGATCACACTTGCCATTCTTCTGCATATACTTCTAAAGTTTTTTTTCTGACCACTACTGACAGTGTATCAGAGATCTGCAATGACTTGCAGAACTCATTTCTGATGTGTAATTAAAACTAACTCAGAGTCTCCTATCATGCATATACTGTTAGCATCATTTTTCCTTATTATTTCATGTGGAAGTAATTGCGTCTCCAATTTTGCCACCTCTTCATTTGATCACCTCTTTGTTCAGTACTGTCTTATCCTTATACAACTATTTGCAGTCAGATTTAGATTCAGTTATTCTCATTAATTAGCAGACTCTGCTACTTTTCCCACAACTTAGGAGGAAATCTTTGTTGCAAAGCAAGAGCTTAGATGAGACTAAAAAAGGATATTTGCTGGTTTAAAATACCCTTTTTTTCTTAATGTTTTTTCAAAACTCTTAAGTGAACATACTTTTCTAAGAAATTGAGCAACCTCATTATAAATAAATTTTCAGGATGGGGTGGGAAAGGAAGAGAGAAAAAAAAAGGAGAAAAAAAAATAGAAATAAAAAACTCACCATTTTCTCCAAGTGTCTTCCTATTATCTGGACCGCTTTCTTAAGCTTTTCTTTTTTCCTTCTCCCCCTAAGTGAAAAACCTATGAGTATCTTTTTCTTTAGTCAGCACTATTTTTGGAAAGAGTTGCTAGTTAGTCCATAAAGCCATATCTTTCACCTAATAGAAACAAGATATCATTTTATTTAATAGCACTTTATGGAACCAATGTGACTTTTCTATGCTTCGGTATGAACCTTGTATGGCTCCCTTGACAAGCAGGATTCAGCTCAGCTTCACTTTAACTGTTTGCATGTTGGTGTTCACTGGTCTAGTCTATTCTTGACACATACCTGGTAAGAAAGCTTATTACAGAATGAACTAAAAACATCACCCCATCTGTATTCATTACCCTTAACACTAAACCACACAGTGCCTGTTGAATTTTAAGTTCTTAAGTGAATAGCCAAGGAAAATAAGGACTTCAGTTATCACCCCTTTAATATGAAATGCAGGCTGTGGTACAATATAAAACCCCTAGGTATCGATGCACTGTTCTAATCAGACACTTGCAGAAATTATTACTAAAAAATGAAACCATTTTGGAGGTAGTGTTTCATATCAGTGTTAACCAGATGTGATCTTCAAGTGACCAAAAAGACAAGCAAAAAAGCCTCTACAGAAACCCTTCAAATCTGCAACAGGTAGCAGACCTACTGCTTCACAGAATGTGAAAAGTGGGCAAGACAGGACTTTATGTGGGCGTCCCTTTCTTCTTGGTTATTGTCATAGAGACACTGTGTTCTAGGGAGTGTTAAAGATTTGCAAAACAGCAGGACTTCCCAAGCCAACAAGAAGTGCAAGAAGTGAATTGTTCCTGATGCGGGCCTGAGAGGGAGGCAATTATATTGTCCCTAAGCTCACAGAGTTCTCGAAGTTTGATACATTCACAACCACAAAGAAAAAGAAACTTTGATGCTATATTTCCCATTGTATTTCCCTTACATACTCCTGAAAACATGCTCTTCCCTGAGAAGATAGAAATGTAATCATACTATTAATAGTGTCAGTGTTTCCGCATGGAAACAGGAGATGGTAGCTGGGTTTCCCACAGTCATCTCTGAGTCTTGTAAAATCATTAGATTATAAAACATCCCTACTTATATGTGCAGGTTATGGCTATGGAAACTCGTAGCTTAGCCTTGAAAAAACATGCAGCTTTGATTCTTTTTTGCTTATATCACAAGAAACCCAGAGGCCCTGTTCAGTCCTCAGGATTGCATTCTGACTTGCAGTAAAAAAAAAAAACAACTGTCTTCATTCTCCAGAACTCAAAAAATGGTAATGAGTAGATGCAACATAGGAATAAAATAAATCCATAGGTGGAGAAGAGGTTTAAGGTGATAGCAACAGGAGTATAGTTTTGCATAGACAAAGGGAATATGCTGTACCTTTGGCCTATTAAGAACCTCATAAAGATGATAGTTTCCTGTCTCCATTTCATCCCTTGCTAAGTCACCGTATCCTATGTGTTGTTGCCATAGACATTTCAAGTAAAAATTACAGACATTGGTATATGTGAATACCCATCCTTTGTTGTATTACTGAAGCTGGGTTAGATAAAAGTTTTCCTCTTTTTTTTTTTTTTTTTTAATTTTGTACAGTTCATTGCTACTAAGATGCAGTAAAATGTAACTTTTTCAGAAGTTAAACACTTTCCCAACCAATAGATATATATATAAAAAAAATCTTTCTAATGCAAAAGAGTTTTGAATTATCCTCTGGATGTGATGGCATGGAAATATGAAGACAAACAAAGGAATTCTGATAAAGCTCTCAAAGGATATACCAAGAACAAGAGATCCACTGGAAAGTTATTACCATTTTAAGTACCATTTTAGCTCTAGTAACCTTCCTCAAACATTATTTTTAATCCCAAATCCTCCTCACCCTTGGCTGGCTTTTCTCAACATCCATGAATCATGAAATATTCAAGGCAACCTGCTATTTAGAAATGAGAAATCAATGGTTTTATAAAGCTACTCATCACGGTTAACCTAAAAGAGGAACAAAGTCATGTGAGATAACAGTACCAGAGTAGGTGTCTTAATTAAGCTCTTTATTTGATGGATAATCCAGACATCAATTCATAACCTTTAGGTGTTCCAAACCACTCTAGGAAATTCCCATTCACTATATAAACAACATGGGTTCCCTAATTCAGCCACTTCTTTTAGGTGCTTAAATGCTTTCTCTCACCCGACAGTTTTTGTTCTTTCCTTCTTTTTTTTTTTTTTTTAAGTGGTTTTAGTACGAAAAAAGAATAATCAGTGTAATAATGACTTTTCAGAGCATAATTATATGCACCTTAATGGATGCAGAACACACAAGTCTTGGTTCTCAGAAGCTCACGTATTCAACAAGGAGCTTTGTTTGCAGAGGTTCCTCATTGCACCCTCTCTATATGGAGTAATTTGTTTTGTTTATTCAAATGTTAGTCACACACAGTTGATAGACATAAAATAAATATAAGTACTAACAGGACTGTAACATTATTTTTTATGATAACTTGATAAATGCAAGTCTTTTTCAAACACAGAATAATGGACTATTTTCACTTGTCAAAGGCTACAGTGGATAGCAGCCTCCCTGAAAATCATTAGAAGTAGATTTCTACCCATATGTCTGCTTACTTATATATCTTAGGTCTCTAGTCCCAGGCCTGGGTTGTGATCATATGAAAATCCATATAAAGTAAATTTGTTAATTTCCTGGACTATTTTGGATAATCAAACTAGTTTATTCTGGTAAGTGAAGACATTTGGGAGGGTTGTTTGTCTGAGCAAAAGGGTGACTGATAATAGTTACAATTTCTTATGCAGGTGGCTTAATTTCAGATTTGCAATCCAGATCTGGAAATCTACTCTAACTTCTCTTTTTACTACGTTACTGGAACTATAACAAAGCTGAGAATTAAGTAACATACACTTCCCATGTACTTCCCCATTTCTTCCATATTATTCTTCCATTTTTGTAAAATCATAACCTTCTGCAATTATGGATATCTAATTTGGATGAAGGTTTCATTGGGAAGGCAAGTAGGTTCTGCAGGAAGTTTCACTAAACTATTTTTTTCAAAAATAGGAAAAATGCCTAAGTGTGGGTAAAATTGATGAAATTTTTACATATTTTGTTCTAAGATATTCCTTCAACAGTGAGCTTTAGATTTTCAAAGCTAATAATTATTAAATGGCAAAGTGTTCAATAGAGCAGTAGTCTGAATTGGGGTATGTGCACCCAATGGAGTGTGCAGGGCAATTTATTGGAGCTCATGATGAATTTTCTTTTTTTATCATTATTAAATAAAACATATATTCAAAAAAATTTACAAGTAAGGTTTTTTTTCTTTGCCTTATTATTTTTTTATTTCTACTTTTATGTGTGTTTTATAATGTACATAATATATTTATACAGTAGAACATGTATACAAATTGTAAATAAAACCATAGAAGTACATATACTGGGGATGTATACTATAATTTCTTTACTGGCAGGTTTGCACAATCAAAAAAGTTTAGAAACCACTGCAGTAAAGAATCCATGGTATTTACAAAACCGTAAAAAGTTTTAGCTTTTAAAAGTAGAGAAAGTTTCATGTACAGAAATCGCATCTAAATTTTATGAGCAAAATTAACAATTGCAATAAAATATAAACCAGCAATCAAAATAAAAAGTTACAAATCTGTGAATTGTTCCATAAATAAGCACTCTCCATTATAAAAAAACTTTTGTAAAATTCATCTTCTTGTTTGATATGAGTGGCATTTAAATTTGTCCAAATTCCTTAAAAATGTCCCTATTCAGAAAAAGGTCAGAGATAAAAAGGGCTAGAGATGAATACACTTTAAAGCAGCATGGAAAAGAAAAGCCTGTTTTGTAATGAAAACTCATCTTTTGCTAAATCTAGCTAAAATACAAACCAGATATATATTTTTTTTTTCTCCAGCCCTTGACAGAAAAGCTATGCTTGGGAATTTGAAAATCTTACACGCCATTCACATATACCTAATAAATAATGACAAAGAACTGGGTAAGCCTAGTGGCTTACATGTCTGAGTAATATTTACTTAACCAGAACATTAATGCATCAATTTTTTTATTCTCCTTTCTTTTTTTTTCCTTTAACTGAATGGTTCATATAATACAATTCCTACAGTCATTCTCTCAGCAGCAGTGAAATCGCCATTTAAGTGCCATCTGTGATGCAGCCAAAAACTGGCTGATTCTGTGCTTTTGTTATCCTGTATGATGTTGTGCTTTAGTTAATAACTGAGAATTCAAGCACAGAGAAAGATGAATCTCTCTGATGTCATTCCCTTCATTGTATTTGAGGAGTTGTACCCCACCACCTACAAAGCTTTCTCTGACTGCCCCATGTTTACCTTCTGTTGGTGCCGCTTCCCACTGTGTTATTGATGTGCTTTTCTGCCCAGGAAGCTGTCTTTCTCAATGTACTTTGTTAAGCACAGGCCATGGGCACACACTGTTCTTTGTTGCACTTACTGTATATGAGGAATTTTTTTTCAAGGGAGCACTGATGATATCAACTATTAGGAGCTAAGGTTTCTTAGAAGCCCCTAAAACAACATGCTGCATTGCCAACCCACTGTAATGCAGGGGTCAGGTTTAAAAGCTATTCTATTGCAAGATACAAAAGGTAATTTTTTCATACTTCAGTGCATACTATTTACATGACAAAAAACTACTTTTTTCTGAATACACAGGTTGTGTATGTTTCAGTTACTTTTTGATTTTCTTCTCTTATTCTTTATAGTTTTGTTCATTTACCTTTGTTCAAAACTGTGAAGAAGGGGACTCTATACTTAAAATCACTATTAACAGAACAAAGTGCCTACTTATTGACCACCAAAGAAACCAGTTGTGGAGGCAAGGAATTTACCTTTCTGTTTAAATTTTTGTTTTTTTTTCTTTATTTGAAGTAGTTTCCTAAACTGCAGTATGTGCCCTCAATAATGAGCCAATGAAAAAAGGGAAAAAAAGAAGGGAATTACACACACACACACACACAAAAATCCTTGTTGGCAGGAGGGCAAATAACAGTCATTGTTTGATCAATATGTGCCAGAACCAATCGTGAATATTTTGAGCTTAATTTTTCAAAAGGATAGAATACTAACCTCTAAAAATAACGGGAAACTCTCTTATCTTTTTTTTTTTTTTTTTTTTTTTTAGGGTACTGGTGGTGTTTTCATTAAGCCTGTAGTGACTGTTTACATTTCCTGAATAAGTGCAATACTACTGAACCAACTTACTCTCTTTTTTATTCTTGTCATTATTCACCAAGTAATCCATGAAAAGGTTGCTGTTCACTTACAAATATCAAATCTTGTAAAATTATACCCTGAATGAGGTCTTCCCTTACATTACCTCTGTGCAGTTTACCTTCTAAACTAAATCAATTCTGAATATGTCTTTACAAGAAATGCCAATTGTGCATTCTGATCTCAGTTAACCTATCTAGGAATGAAAAAAAAAAAGACTTCAAAACACTTGTGGCACTAGAGGCTTGATGAAAGAAAATGATGACATGAAGACTAAGTCTAATGAATACTGTGATTTAAAGCATCTATCCTTTTCAAAAAAAAAGGATACCTGAAGGGTTTTCTTTCCCCACTGCTGCCCCAAGTGGGTTGATATTAGGTCTGTGACAGCATTACTAATTTTCTTCTCTCCCCTGAAGTGCAGTGGTTCTGTGCTATCTTACTAGTTATGTTCTTTATTGCCTAAATGTTCTGCCTTCCTAACAGAAATTAAGTATTAATAAACATGTGGCGACACCAAGAGGACCAACTGTTGCTCATTAAAGGATGGTGGACATACTAGACTGAGAGAAACTAACCACATCATCAGAGCCTGTTTAACTTGAATGGAAGCATCTATGAATTAAACAGGAGGCATATTTGAAAAAAATGTTTCTTATCATTACCTACAACAGTAATAGTGATAGTAATTTAATCCTTACTCAGAAATCCTTATTCAAAATACTGATTTGACCCAAGATTTCCCTATTTTTGTTTTGAAGTTGCTCCTTAAATATTCAAAAATAAAATCAGCCAAACAACCAGCAAAGAAAACCCAAACCTGGACTTGACATGATTTTAATATTTCACCTTTGTTTTTCTCTAAAATAATAAGTCCGACTAGTAACAATAATATATTTTGATTATACCTAATATGGCCATCACACTTATTCTGTAAATAGTAGGAAGCATTTTCCTCATAAATCTTTTTAATGTATTTTTTTGCCTATATATCATATGCTTAAACAAATGCTAAGGTGAGGCTTTTTTTAGGATATGGATTTTTTTCAATTACAGATTGATCAGGGAAATAGCAATGTTTACCAGTGAATATCTGAAGTAGCAACCTTCTTATGTATACTATCCACATTTTGTATAATGCCAGTGCTTCAAAAGAGAATACTTTTCTGGTACTTATTACAAAGCCATTAATCATTAATGCTTTGTTTTGATAGTCAATAAATCAGTTGTAATACACTTTCTTTAAAGCTTTATGCAATTTAGTATGTCTTAATGTAATTTTTCACGTCTAATCAAATAGAAGAATTTAAGCAGCAAGGAGGAAGGTTTGATATTTCCCTAATTAAAAAATTCTAAAGAAAAGTAGGATTTCATATGTGATACTGCCTCTTAGTAGAGATCTTACTGATCACTTAGTAGAGATGAAAAAGATCACTGATGTCGCTATTGCTTCTCTGTTGCCTGTTTTATGACTGATGATATATTGCTCAGTATGGAAATAAATACACTGGAACAAATATATTGAGAACAGGCAAAAGTGCTATATCAATTCTAGTTGTTTGTTTAATACCCTTACAGGCTAGTTATGGGTGAAGTGTTTTAAGGCCAACATATTAATTCATTTTCTATTTGCACTTGAAAATATGTCATTAATTCAGAGCCAAATACTTTAAAATAGTAACTGTCCTAGTACTCTCAAAATAAAGCTATATTTCCTTTCTTTTCATCAAACTACTTGGCAACCTATGGGCCCATTCAGAAGTCAGGGGCTCTTTAATTTTTCTCTAAGTAGCTACTTGGGTTTTTCTAATTCGTAAGGATGGATTAATTTAAATTAATTTAAATTTAAATTAAAGAAGGAAAAGTGGGTAACTAACAGATTCTCAGCTAGCTATACTCAATGACTTACTTTTTACATGCCAATAAAGACAATTTTAGATCTATGGAGCAATTTCAGTAACCTTTTGTAACATGAACAAGCTTGGCATTTGCAAATATATTGATACAGTAAATCAAATCCACTGCATGTGGAATCATATCTCTCAAGACAGGTCATAAAAGTATGTGGCCTCCATTCATCAATACCCATGACAAATGTACAATTACATCCTATATATTGTTTGTAGCGCAAAAATATCCATAATATTTCTTTTTATCTGTGTCTCAGCTGCAATGTACTACAGACAGATCTTTAAATTGTGAGAAATGCATTATAGAAGATATGACTAACCTAGGAATTTCCATTTGAAAGAGAAATGAGTAATAATTGATTGGCCTAGATCCAAAGTCACAGTGGGGTTCAAAAAGCTTGTAAGTGCCCTCATAAAAATAGAAGCTGTATCAACCAATTGAATTTAATTATATGTGAAGGTGATGAGGGAGCTAAACAGCCTGTAATTGGAATCCAATTACTCAGCTGGTCTTCCATAAAATTAATTCATCTGAAAGTTTGCCATTGTCCCATGCTCAAGGCCTGCTGCTGGTTTAATTATTTAATATTGAAGAATCTTGAAACATCACATTATTTTGTCTTTATTGCCAATTATGGGTTAAGAAAAATTGTACATAAAATATTAACATCTGCTTCCAGAAAAACTTGGAGAGGGCAAAGACAAAATATCTTTTTCTTAATCATGTTAAGAGGAGGAAAATGTCTTTAAATGCAGTGAAAAATCTTCCTGCTAGTCATGGCTTATCAAATTAAAACCAAGGTGCAAAAGATCACTTGAATGAGATGTAATAAAAATCTGAAGTATTAGAGTTTATATAGCATATTCATGTAGAAATAGTTTAACTATAGAGTTCAATAATCACTTGAACACAGAACAAAGCTGGAGAGTACAACAGCTTGGGTCGCTAGTCCTTTTACTCAGTGGCGGTATCCTCACTGTCCCTTATAACTATGGGAGTGAGTGCAACAGCATGCTTTACCTTCATTCACTATCATAGAAATCATAGAATAATTAGGGTTGGAAAGGACCTTAAGATCATCTAGTTCCAACCCCCCTGCCATGGGCAGGGGCACCTCACACTAAACCATGTCACCCAAGGCTCTGTCCAAGCTGGTCTTGAACACCACCAGGGATGGAGCATTCACAACTTCCCTGGTCCTCACCACCCTTACAGTGAAGAACTTCTTCCTTATATCCAAACAAGATATTGTTTATTTCTAAACATTAGCATTAAATAACAATATTTTATTCTCAAGAATGTTTTTTTTTGAAGGCTTACTCAAAAGCCAACAACTACTGAAATTTGCTCAACTAATTTGCCTCTATTTTTCATATAAAATATGAAACTGCATATAAAATACATATATAAATATAAATACATATGAAACTGCATATAAAATGCATATAAAAACTGCATAGTCCAATTGAAATTAAAAGAAAGGAGACAGGAAGTACCTATAGTTAAATTAATCTCTAAAGGACAAAGGCATTCCAGTTCCTCTGGTTTGTTTAAGAACTTCCTGAAGGAACTTTTTTACTGTTTTAAAAAATTTCAGATCAGGCTGCTGACTGGGGTTGATTCCCTTTATTCTTACAGAATAAATTACTTCAGAAATAACAACCCCAGAAAACAAGAGTGCTATGTAGTCTAAAGTGTACATTATGCAACATACGAATCCAAAACATATTTTGAACCCAAGATGATGAAACAGAAAAAAAATATTTGATGAGTCCCAAGAATGGTATGCATTTATTTCCCCAAATACTCATGAATATCTACAAAGATTTAATTATAGTATAAGAATTATAAAAGGATTCAATTTGGAAAGCTTGTGGAAGTGTGTATCAACAATGAGCATTATTTTAATTTTAAGAGTTGAAATTTATAACAAATCTACTTTGAGGATAGTGGTGATTGGATTAAAATAGCTTTCTAAAGATGTAAACACACTACCTGCACTGTGCATTTCTAAAGCTTTCTCAGCTGTACAATAAATAATTCTACCATAGCACCATTAAACATATGCAACTCAAATTGTCATTACAGTTTTCTATGTCTCTTCCACAAATAGAATTACTGAAACCAATAGCCTTTTAAGCTCCTTTTATTCAGTCAAGAATATCAAGATAAATCTGTACTTACCGGAGTAACGTTAAAGTCAGACTTTTAAAACTAAATGCACTGTGTACTTCAGAAACTGAGAGAAAAATGCAAATGTCCTAAAGGCTATATTTCAGTGTGCCTTGGAAAAGAGAAAAAATAAAACTCCATGCAAAACCAAGCCAGAAACTAAAGAACTTCTTGTAACTTTTAAAGAAAAATAAATACAAAACTTCATTTCCTAAACCTAAGAAGGAAACTGCTGGAGCCTTAAACATTCTTTTAAGCCATAGAGATACATTGTTTCTTTGATTTATCTGAAGTATTTCTGCGCTCTGCCAGCCCTGTAAAAAAATAAAGAGACAAAACAAAAGAAAGTTGTTAAACATTACAGTCAGGAAGGCTAGGAAATTGCACGGGTAATGCTTATGGGCTTCCTGACAGCGGAGGGTATGCAGTACTATCATAAACACTATTTGAAATTATCTAAAGAGGTTTGGTAAGAAGATTTTAAACAGATTTTACTATATATAATTCCCATAGAAGATTACACCACCGTGGGTGTTATAAACAATGTAAACATTGTAAACAATGGGTGATTTATGTGGCTCAGTTTCTGCACTTTTCTTATAGCTTGTGGGACGAGCACAGAGACCAGCTCAATACCTAGGAAGTAAAAATAAGTTGCTGAGGGCCAGGGAAGAGACACTGCAGTACTCCTTATTGAGCAGAAATGGCAGGACACAACCATTAAAAATGTCAGCATTTACTAATGGGAGGAAGTACAAGTGTTTGCGCACACTTTTCAGTACAAGTTTGAGTGCCTGCCATTCAGATAAGAGAAATTCCTTGCCGTACAAGAAATTGGTGTGCTTCTTGTTTAGACTAACAGGTGAAGTTTTTGCTGAATCAAAGCGATATATCCTACATGGAAAATATTTCAGTGTGTATTCTCTCTCCTTCTATATTAGCTTCATAAAAAACTATCTACAAATGATAAGCAGCATCTAACATAAGAATATTTCCTTCCTTTCCTTGGGATAGGAATGTTTGAGTAAAAACTAAAGCTGACTTTAAGTATATGCAGAGGTGAGCTTTATCTACTTCATTATATGTATTGATTATATATAATCTGTTTCTCATTCATAGCTGGGTAAATATGTAAAAAGAAATTCTATGACACTTCTTCAATTCTTATTTCCAGTTGGCAGTGGGCAAGAAAATGTCAATCCTGTATAGTTACCAACCCTAGGAAAAGTAAATAGTTCTGTGTGGTCTGTAACTACTGAAATTGAGGAGATAATGCAGTGATATGGATCTATATATCTTATGCGTGACTAGTTTGTGGATTTGGAGTGCAACTTTACTCTGAGTTGAGGCATTTTTTAAGGAGTCTCACTTTTATGGAATCTTCATACAGGAGGTGCATCAGTCTCAAGAAGAAGAAAAATATGGCTAGGAGTCACTGTGCTAAGTATAAACTCCAAAACAGTTAGGCAGTAATCTGGGGAAATAGGCTGAGAAAGCTGGGGCTATTCAGCCTGGAGAAAAGAAGGCTGCGTGGAGACCTCATATCAGCCTTCCAGTATCTGAAGGGGGGCTACAGGGGTGCTGGGGAGGGACTCTTCATTAGGGACTGTAGTAACAGGACAAGGGTAATGGGTTAAAACTTAAACAGGGGAAGTTTAGATTGGATATGAGAAAGAAATTCTTTACTGTGAGGGTGTTGAGGCACTAGAATGGGTTTCCCAGGGAAGTCGTGAACGCTCCACCACTGGCAGTGTTCAAGGCTGGCTTGGACAGAGCCTTGGGCATAGTTTAGTGTGAGGTGTCCCTGGGCATGTCAGGGAGTTTGGAACTAGATGATCTTACGGTCCTTTCCAACCCTAACTATTCTATGTTTCTATGATTCTATGAAATCCTATGACTTCAATTATGCAGGAAGTCAAACTGTATGATTAGAATAGTCCCTTCTGAACCTTTTGTCAACAAACCTATCAAATACTTTTTTTTTTTTTTTAATTACATATAAAAAGAGATTGCCATTTATTTTTAACTACTTCATTAAGTAGTTCCTGCAATCTTATCAGTGAGCAACTGGGAAATGCTACACAGAATGTAATCCAATGGATCACTCCGTCAAAGCATGGGAGAGATAGTACGATATGGGGTGATATTTCCTTGGAAGTCACTTGAAAGTCAATACTGTCACTTGGAAATTTCAGAACCCTAGAACACGGTGAAGTATGAGGAGTTCAGAATGCTAGCACACATCTCATTTCTGCAGTATTTGAAGCTATAGAGCAAAGCTGGAAAAATGCATCTGATTTTCTTTTTGATGGAGTTTCCCTGAGCAATGCAAGGTTTGTTTTGCTGTAAAACATTGTTTCATTATTTTTAGCATTTTGACAGTTTCAAGAAATAAATTTGTTTCAGTTCAAATTAACAAGTTTGATTCAGAATGGGCTGTTTCCCTTAAATTATGGGCATTGAACTGGGGCATGAAAAAATCCCCTGTTTAGACAAAAGTAATTTCAAATCATTAAAGGTTCCCTTAAATATGTTGTAACAAAAGATTTCATTTTCCCTACTGTCTTCCTTGAATAACTAATTTGCTGAAAGCAAAAAGACAGTTGTGAAATATTTCTTTCACTATATTTGTATTTTTCACTGAACAACAGTAGGGATAAAAGTGATCTGTACAGTATCCTCTGACTACACCCATAATGCTTATCTGAAAGAAACTACTCTTCTGTCTTAAGGAGTTTTTCATATGTAATTTTCTTTGTGAAAGAGAAGTTTCACTGAAGTATGTAGCATAACTTCACAACTTCACTCATGAGCAAAAAAACTCAGTCTGGCACTTCTGTTCAAGAAAGTAAATAAATGTTTTGACTGAAAAAAAAAATATTTTCAATGCAAAAGTGTCATCTGTCTATTGACATTTTCACATTGTTGGAATCTATAGTCTCACAAGAAGTCAAGAAACAAGATGTACTTAAACTAATTCTCTTGCCTGCATGAAGCTCTTTGCAAGACTAGGACACAGAGGAGCAACCCATAAAGACAAACTTATTTTCATTTCAATTTAATGATCTTTAATATTTGCAGATGACTGAAGAAGTGAAAAATGATCAGTCTGATTTCAAAATCAGGTATGTGTGCCCAATTTCATCAATATTCCTTCTGGATATGCATCATTCAGGTGGATGTTTGAGGGCTGTTGACTAACTACAAAAAAGCCCTATAGGTAAGAGCCACCAAACGGAGTTGAGAAGGAAATACTGCCTATACACTTTGGGGTTACAAAGCCAAGGCCAAAGGCAGCTTTAAATGGCTATCGAATCAGATATGTATATGTGTCTATGTTACATGTCATGGGAATGCAAAACTTACCAAAGATGCCAAGACCTCAGAAAAAAGGAGGACCAAGGCTCTTCACTGCTCCTTTAATAAGCTCATATTCTGCATAACCCCTGTTAGACTCTTGGCCACAGTGGTCTCACAGGTGACAGTTTCTTTCTGAACTAGTGTCATGGTTTAAGACCCCCACCTGTGCAGTTTTCTCACTCACTCACTCCCCCCTTTTTTTTCCCCCAGTCCCGGGAGCATGGGGGGGAGAATCAAAAGAATGCAACTCCCACAGGTTGAGATAAGAACAGTCCAGTAACTAAAATATAACACAAATCACTACTGCTGCCACCAGTAATAATACAAGAGAAATACAAGGAAAGAGAATACAACTGCTCACCAAGCCCGAC
>JARCZZ010009587.1:0-24074 GCA_030323915.1 Brotogeris chrysoptera
GGGGTTGGAACTAGATGATCTTAAGGTCCTTTCCAACCCTAACTATTCTATGATTCTGTGATTCACATTAACTATGGGAAAGTGAGTTTTCTATCTAATGCACGGTCTAGGCCACTCTGCATTAGCCCTCTTCCTATTTTGGAATCTGGTGTGGCACGAAACATCATTGATTTTTGACTGCAGGTTTTGATCATTCTATGTTACTTAAAATACCTTTCAAAGAATGAGGAAACTGGTATTTTAAATGAGGTTTTTGCTGTGTGCTCACAGCGCTGTCAAGCACTTACAGAAAACCCAAAAAAAGAAGCAAAGCCTGGTATCTTTGGAAGTGGAGCTTTCAGAAAATACCAGATCAGAAACCAAAATAACAACTTTTACACCTTTAAAGAAGGCTGAATAAGAAAAGCAGTAAGATTTCATCTGTATGTCAGGAAGTAAGCCACGGAGAAACAAGCTTCAATATGGCTGAAAATATTCCTAAAAATACTCATTCTCTCAAACACCACTGTTTCGAGAGGCTGTGAACCAATTTTCAAGGAATCCACCTAGCCACATAGTGGCTTTTGTGACAAGAGAGGCATCAGCCACCCCACAGTGTTATATGCAAAATGAAAATCAAACCCATCCTTGTTCCTGAGTGACTTTTAGGAAGACTGCATCATTTCCCCTGAATCATATTTCTACCCCTCTTAAAAAAAACCCAACACACCCAAGCAAACAAAAAGACAATTAAACATTTAATCTCCCTTGCTCCTTGCCAGATATTCTTAGCAAGAATCTTTGAAGAGATTGCAAAAACCGTGACAGCTAAGCTATGACTAAAGCTGTGTTTCTTCAACTCATATAGCAAGTAGTGAAGAAGCACGACAAAGCTCACAATCTCTTCTACCCCTTCTCTGCGGTTCACATATGACAAGAGAATATCTTACAGCCCACAGTGGAACAGATTTGTTTAAAAGGGCACGGAGGAGACTTACTGTGAAACCAACTAGTATTTTCAGTCTACAATACACTCAAGATTGCTCTCAAATAGCTAAAATTTACAAGACTGTTCTGTTGTTACCTTCCGACTGCTCCTTTCATCTTCATCTTCAGATGGATCTGACTGGTGTTTTGGGTTATCCATCTGAAGAAATGCTCTGACATCTGGGCTAGAAACACAGTTAACTTCATTAGCACAGTGATAATCTGCATGATTTTCAGCCATAACCATAGGAAGCATTGGATTAAACAGCAGCATACAGAGGAGTTACTCATCACAAAGTTTTGCAATTAAGTTCTGGCAATTAAGGACTGTGTATAATAAATGCTTTTATAGCAACATAATTCAACTGCTGAATGTGTCTCATACAGCACATAAAATTATCCCTTGCAAAACCTAGACACATTAAAGTATACGTATGTGAAGACTTCATAAGGAAATGCTCTGCAAAACGGCATTAAAAGGTAATTGTTAGAAGAAAGCATGAGTTCTAACTGGCCAGCAACCCCCAGGAAACCAGCTTTCTTTCAAGAAACTGAGGAGTTTAAAACCATTTGTAGTTTTCCAAAGTCAATGAAATAGTCCAACATCATACAGCATGAAATGCATAGTCTGCATCCCAAAGAGAGATACACGGTTGTTACGTTCCTGTCCCCATTCACTTTTAAGTGGATGATGCTGACCTTGTATTCAGAATGCATTCTGGCTGGGCACTTTCCTTGATTAGGAAATCCTTCCAGTCAGCTGCAGGACACAAACGCTATCCTTCAGGAACCAGCAAGAGAGACTACAGGCTTCCCACAGTACTTAAGGAGATGCCTTTCAAACTTCAGCACTGGTTTCTAGCTGCTGCCTTGGTGGGAGCCGGATAGGAGGACTGGGAGAATGCAGGGAAAGTAAAAGAATTCCGAGAACCCTCTTCCAGTAAGCAAAGCTTACTCAACAGTAATTCAAAAGGATCTAATGTCTTTCTTAACCACTACACAGTGAGTAAAACATCATGTACTACAAGTGAGGCAAAATTAGTACCTAAACAAATGGGTATCACATATAGGCTTTATACCACCTGAAGAGATTACTGAATCTATCAAGTTCTACCAGTTCACTAAAAGGTAACCTGCTTATCAAGGAGGAAATCTTACCTAAATTACAGAGATTAAGTTCCTTGAGAATGCCTCGGGGCAGGCACTCATAGAAAACTCTGCATGAGCCGTTCAGTAAAAGAAAAGCACTAACTTACTATAGAGCTGCTCTTTTATCTTATCCCTAGTATATAAAACTACTCTATTTTACATGTAAGAAACAGATATACTTGCTTTGCCATTTTCAATCCACTTCACCCTCCACACTTCTTTAAGGTGAGGATCAGCAGTAAGAGACGAACTATTTCTGACATATCCCCATCTCCTGTATATATTAGCACTACTCATTACTGAACCCAACTAATGTCCTATACTATCTGAGGCTCCCAGTCTCCATCATCCACATTTATACTCCTAAACCCTACTTGAAAGCTGTGTGTTATCTTCAGCCTTTCAGGTTTCAAGAACAAGGCTGTACACACAATCTTCCACTATCATTTCACTTTAATTCTTCCCATCTTATATGGACTCCAAACTCTGATCTATTTCAGGGCCTCTCCTGTATTCTGAGTCACAGAAGACAAAAATCACTGTGGTTTGAATATTGTAGTAATACTGGCTCACGATGCAGCAATTTAAGTTTCAGAATCCTTGGATATCATAAAATCAAGAATAAAGAGTTACGGTTAACACTTTTCATTAGACAGAACAACAGAACCAGATCTTAATTACCTTTCAGCATTAATTATTCTGGACAAGTGGCTGATCTAATAGAGAGCATGCTGTAATACAGCTCAAATAGTTACTATAGTAACTTTGTCCAGGACTGAATTCACAGCAGGAACAAAAAAATAAAAGTAAAAAAAATACATTCACGGTAAAAGGCTGCTGTACAGTTGCAGAGTAATCAATCTCTACAACGCATGGCAGCCAGGAGTATGACTGACTGATCAATGTTACATCGTTCACATTTGCAATTTTAAAAGCACTGCAAAAAAAGTAGTGATTAAAAGGAAAAGTTTAATTTCTTAGCCCAGATTGCAGCATGCTAATACATGCTACATAAACTGGTAGGACTTCTATGCTGTAATAGCTCACATATATTAACTCAATGTATTTTAAAATACACTGGAACTATTCCTAAAATAATCTCAAAGGAAATTAAAAGGATCAAGAAAACACTTTAAAAAGGGATGCTCCATAAATACTGTACATATACGACCAGCAAAAGTCGATTTTGTTTGGATTTTTATGACTGGAGAAATTTAGCTTATGGATTTTCTTAGAGATCATGAATGGATGTCAAGCTCCACCTAAATGCAGTTCCTTCTGTGACAGCAGTCCTGCATTAGCCTTCCTGAATAAACATACGAAGCCACACAAAAATTTTGGGCACACAGAAATATGAACAAGCCCCAGAAGTCACACAGATTTTGCAGAAAAATGGTAAAGTTAACTGCCAGTGACAGAACATTTAAGACACTTTTTTTTTTTAACTAATGGTGTCCAGTAAACCACTGCTATCTTTTCTTACAGAAAGCAAAGGCTCAAAAAGCCATAACGTACAGGTAACATTTTAAAAGAGCACAACTAATGTAATGCAAGGTTTGCTTTCCCCACCGTGGACTGCAAGATCTTACAATCCAGGGGGTTAAGATTCAGAAGCCAGAAAAATTCAGTCACTGATTTTCTTCTAGGGAACAAACACAGACCCCCCGCTTCTCACTTTAAGAGCTGATAACTCATTTCCCCATAGAGGTGGCAGGGTATTGTCATCCTTGAGTTCTTCAAGTGTTATGCAAATGTTCTCATTTTCATTAAGGCACTACTTTGGACTGTTTAAAAATAACTACATTACATCTTTAATGCTTCCTCTATTATACGTTTGGATTCAAACAGATTTTCTTTGGAAGTGTTCTCACAATTATATTAATTTTCCAGTGAAGACCTACCTTTGAGGGGGCTATCAGCCCAATTTAAATAGTTGCTCAGTGATTTAAGAGGCCTCACAGTGCTCACAAGTAATGAACTCCCAGCTCCTACTCAAGATATCACTCAGCAAGGGGAGCACATTATCAGATTTCCATCCCTTCTGCATCTGCTCTCTATTCATGAGAGCATGTTCTCTGTCAAATACACTTAGTTGGGTAAATGCAGCTTGAAGCTAGTCCTCTTAATTCCCAATTAGGTCTAAGCCAATGGTCCATCCTGCTTTGTATTCCACCTGAAAGTGACTGCAGGAAAATCCTTACCAACTGTTACAGGGTCTCTCTAATAACTAACGCATTTTTAGGTTTTTGTTGGGTTTATTACTGGGCAGAAAGGTTTGGCTTCAATAAAATACCCCATGAACATGTCAGATCCAAGAACCAAGTCCACTGAAGGAGAGAAAAAACCTCCAGCAACCAACCCCACCCCTCTCCCTAAAACAATGCTGTAAGGTTCAGAGAATAATATAAACATTACGATCTTGGACACACTGAATCTGACATTTGTGCTTTTCAGTTCAGATGTTCAGGTGCCTTCCCATCTAGAAATGAGGACATCATCCACAACCATCCTCCTCCGGCTTTTAGTGAAACAGTTTTCCTAGCAGGAGTTAAAATTATGACATCCTGATATTGGTTTTAATGCTTAAAAGATGTAGTAGAAGATGGACTTCCTTGAAGTTGTGTGAAAATGCATATCCCCCTATGCCTTCCTTGTACATTACTAACTTTACGTAAGTAGTTTTTGCTAATATCAAATTTAATTAGCACATTAAAGCAAAGCAGTCTAGGAAAGTAAGGATGCTGACTATCTGTGAAGACTCAGTCAACACATATTCCTTGAACAGCTTCTAGCACATTTAAAAAAAAACCAAGACAAATTCAGTCTCTATTTTGTTTTTACTGTATAACTATGTCTAACAAGCTTTTTATTGAACACGCTTTCAACAACACCAAAACACTTTGTAAGACTTACTCCTTAATACTGGTTTAAGTTAGTTTTAATGGATCAAGCAGGCTTAAGTGCAAAGTTAAAGAACATCAATTGAGCTACAGATGCATTTGAATGTAAAACAATTTTAAAAGGCCACAAATTTTAAAATGGCAAAGAGAATTTGAGGTTTGGCTTCTTTTTTTCTTTTCTTTTTTTAAGCATACAATTCTGTGATGCGCACAGAAACATTGTACCTTTTTACTTACGGAGAACAAATACATCAGGTTTTGAAACAAGCTATTTGGACATATTAACAACTAAGCAGGGGAGGGGATTGGAATAAATAAAACCAGCGTCCTTTCCTAATGTAACAAAACATATTAGCTTTCAATAATTAGTTATTTGAAAGTGCTTTCTCATCTTCCCCAAGAACACTATGATGACCACAAACCTCACAGTATTTGTCCTAGTGGAAAACCATTCCACCATAACAACTTGGTTTCAAAATTTTTTCCACTTACCACAGGTAAAATATAAAATGTTCCTTTCTCCCAAAAAGGAAAGAAAATACGTATTTTGGGTTAATGGGACATTTAAATAGGTCATTTATCAGGAAAAAATATACTCTGACTGCACGCTGCAGCAATACTGTTCAAGGGTTCTTTTCTTTCCTGTGGGAAACAGGCAGTTTAACAGGTTGTACAGATAGGCTGATTAAACAAAGCATATGTGTTACAGACATTTATTCAACTCTAAAGCCAAACATAGACCTTTACTATTTTACCAGTTCAAGCAACACAGAACGCTGCGCAGATTTAGTTTAAATTTATTTAGTTTAAATTTATTAGGTATAGATTTAAATGAAAACAAAAAAGCAGTTTAGCCCCCAGATAAATTCACACACAGAAGTACTATACTTCAGATTTAACTGGAGCCGACTCTAGCATACCATCATCTCTTACTCATCAGCGGGACACTGATGGAGGTTAACACACCTGCAGTTCTTCTCAGGGAACAGTTTATGCGCAAGCTTATTCATTTGCTTTAGACAGGCAGCGTGTTTACACCCAACTGCCTAAGCAAGTTGATGAAGCTACTTCCTCAAAATGCTTACAAGTTCTGGAGCACACACACCTACTCCTCTAACAAAAAAGTTCAGGCAGTGACTTACAGCGACTTAATAGCAAGTAACAGCACAGCTGTCAAACAGGACAGCCAGGGGCAAAACAAACACCTGCCCTGCAGCAACAGAGTTTACACTGGAATCTTCTCCCCTTGAATTAAGATCCATTAACTGCCTCCCAGGTTATTTGTAGATCAGTTTTCAGAAAACAAAGACATTTTTATACTGTTCACCAGACCACAGGAAAGTTTATTTTATTTAAGATCACCAAACATGAAAATTACACACTTTTTAACCGGATAACTTATTTACAACTTTGTATTGACACCTCATGTATTTTATACAGTCCTTACAAAATAGAAAGGAAGCTACTTACTGGTTGCATAGCTCTGGCTGTCTAACTAAATTTTGAATGAATTCATTCAGTCCTGCTCTTCTCTGTTTAATAAAATCTGGAGAAAAAAAAAGATAAGATAGATTTATTAGAATGATCAGTCAGCTTGTGAAAAAGACTTCGTTTTCAAATGCAGGGGTTTTTTTGGACCTAAACAGCAGTTAAAAAAAGAGTCTGCTTCATGACTGGTTCAGAAAAGGACTGGTTCTACATGTGAAAAATCACAAGCTTAACACATTCAAGTGAGGTGAAAGAAAAAATTTCAGTTTCTCTGCAACACTACTAGAAAAATACAGACAGCCAGTTGGATTAGAACTGTACTGAAGTGCTTCAAGAACAGCGTGTAAGCACAGTAGACTAACCTGTGCAGCATTTGTTGTGTGGGTGAGCCCTTCAGGACCCGATTCTGTTCAAAACCCACAAATCACAGGCAAAACCTGGCATCAGCTGCACAAATCAAGTTTTTACAAGAACAGTCCCACCAAGCAGCATATTTCCATAATATATGTATGGCAGTGGGAAAGTTGCACAGCTCATCCCGCCAGCGGGGGCTCAGATGTAACCATTACAGATAACTAAATAAAATGCTTCATTTTCTGTCTTGGACATCGTCTCTGATATCAAAAAAGCAATCCTCAGCATCTCCACCCTCACCTAAAGCTTAAGATACATAACTTTCCTTTAGCGGTATGGAAAGATGCACAAGGGATTTAGAGCTCTTTAACATGAAATAAAGTGCAAAACAGGATAATCTTGCCTTTCATTATTCATGTCAACAACAAGTTACATGGAAAAAGCCTATTTTATTCGTGTGTTAACTGTTAATGTAACTGTCATATATAAATTGCTGACCACTGTTAAAATTTTAAATTAAAATTCAATTTCAATTAAAAGCTGTATTTGAAATACTACCAAAAAAAAAAGTTTATATTGTTCCAAGGATATAATTCCTCAATCCTTGTTCAGGTATTTAATAATCCCATATTACTGACATCAAGCAGGAAGGTAAATCTGCATAAAGATGTTATGGGAGTCACCAACATCAGCAATTTCAGCATGGTGGACATACAGCTCCATCAGCCACTCTAAGGCTACAGAGCTACTCATGTTGTTGAAGATAAAACACCTGCATCATGTCAGATCAAATGTATTCTGTCATTTTCTAGTTCTGTATTCTGACTGGTTTCAATGGTTTCCCTCTGCCCTACTTCTGACATTAAACCCAGATTAATTTTGAAATAACCTAAGTGACAATAAAAATGAAGCATTTAGGTGACAACCTATAGAATCATAGAATAGTTAGGGTTGGAAAGGACCTTAAGATCATCTAGTTCCAACACCACTGCCATAGGCAGGGACACCTCCCACTAAACCATGCCACCAAAGGCTCTGTCCAACCCGGCCTTGAACACTGCCAACGATGGAGCACTCACAACTTCCCTGGGCAACCCATTCCAGTGCCTCATCACCCTTATAGTAAAGAATTTCTTCCTCAAATCCAATCTAAACTTCCCTGTTTAAGTTTGAACCCATTACCCCTTGTCCTCTCACTACAGTCCCTAATGAAGAGTCCCTCCCCAGCATCCCTATAGGCCCCCTTCAGATACTGGAAGGCTGCTAGGAGGTCTCCACACAGCTTCTCTTTTCCAGGCTGAACAGCCCCAAGTTTCTCATCCTATCTTCATACGGGAGGTGCTCCAGTCCCCTCATCATCCTCGTGTTATAGCAGTATTTTTGGTAGACTTTGGAAGAGGGATATGGAAGTTTCTCTCTACTGCACTCCAAGGCAATAGTACAATCCATGGACTGACAACAGTACAAGCATGGACTGACAGAGGTAAAATACCTTTTCAACATTTGTAAAATATGTGACATTTCAGAAGCCAGCAGAACCACTACATCAAAGCTTCACTAAATTAGTGTTAAGATAATTATTTAAAAGAGCATCATGGCTCCATCTCCACCCTGCCCCCCAGCAAGAAACATCTTAAGAACTATTCAGTTTCTCATGCTTCAAGGATTTCAGCACAGTTCATGGAAATTTAAGACAAGTCTGAGGACTTTGTTTTACATACATAGTTTTCATGAAGTTTTAGGTTCTTCCCCCATCATTTACATTGCAGTTTCCTAAATGTGATTCCAGTAAATCCACCTGTACATTTAGCTGTACAGCAGCTCAGACTGCACCACGCTACTAGGTCTCCAGCTGGTTCTGAAAACCCCAAGGTCAGAGAAAAGGACAGAAACCAAATCAAGAAATCCTTTTAGACACAATCCATGTAGAAGTTTCGGCAGTCATTCATATGCTCATCAAAAGAGACCATCAGAGCTTGGATACTTGCATTTGATTATTTTAACAAAAAATAAAAAGGAGTTTTGTGTCAGGATCTAGATGATTAACAGTAACCACCAAAAATTTGTTTGTTTGAAAGAACTCTAAAAATCCCAAAAGAACACATTGCAAGAGTTCCAACACCTTTGGATCTATTTGTTCTTCAGCAAAGGAGAAAATTAAATGCCTGAAATAGGTGCAGGAGGATGTGAAACTACAAACTTGGTCTGACCACATTAGCAAGCCAGGGGAGGCTGGGAGATTCCCAATGACTGTCAAGAACACCCTTAAGGAAAAATACCCTTAACGAAGAGTATAAACACACAGAGCAAAGCCTTGGCCTTCCCATTTGCCTGTTTACTTATTCATCTGTGATGCCACGTAGGTTAATGCAGTGCACTTTAGAAGTGATTTCAAATAAGTATTTTGATGTGGACAGAGCAAGCTTAATTGGGACCTATCACTGTTAACTGGATCACATCGTGTGAACATCAAACAGGATTCTCTAAGTGGAACAACAACAGGAAGAGGTTCATTTTCATCTAAACTGTACAAGGAAGCACATTTAGATACAGAGAGTTCAAAAGCATTCAAACATAAATCCTTCAGTTATTTCATTTTGCAGAGAGGACAGGGAAAGTCACACAAAGGAAGTTAAAATTTGCTAGGCTTAAGTTTAGAAGAGTCTGGAGTTTGGCTTTTGCCTTTATAGAACAGAGATTACATCTTGAAAGTTCAGAATAGTGAATATGGACTGAGAGGAGCTATAGCCTTCAGTACAAAAGCAGTTAGGGGCCACTAAACAATGCTTTGCTCACAATCACAAGCAGAATACCTTCCTACGCTGGTTCCTGTTCTTGACTGGGGCATGACTAAACTCTGGTTTAGTCACTGTTTTGAGGACTGGCGTAAAGCTCATCTAAGATAGCTTCTTGTAGGCTGGAATAGATCAATTTTCATCTTAAAAAAACATGACAAAATGAGTAACCCGATGATAACTTACCAGGATCAAAATTGTCACCAAATATTCTTTTAGCTGGAATCTTCAGGTTCATGGTGGGAAATTGCTTCTTTAGCTGAAAACAAAACACATACAAGTGAGTGTGCTTAAATATCAATAGAAACAATTGCTTTTTGTTTTCTGATGAACAGTTTGAGCATCTGATTATTAGTAATTCTGCTCTTCTCTGTCATCTTCTCTACTCATACACTTGTAAAAAAAGCATAAACAAACAAGCCCCAATCTGTACTCAGCTTGTTTGCACCATTTTAAAATCAAAGGCCATCATACTTTAGGAGGCTATGTATTATTGCAGCTATCTCCTGCAATATTGCTGAAAGGATATTCCACTTGCCCCAGATTAAAACACACAGCTTAGAATTTCAATGTTGGTTTTATTCTCCTCTTTACTTCCTTCAAATCTCTCTCTCTCAGGTTTGTGGTTTTTTTCTTGCTTGCTTGCATAAAGGTGCATGCATGAGGTTTAAGATGGGCTGGGGGTATAGGCCTCTGGGTTTTGCCCAAATAGCATTCTTAAAGCTCTAGAAAACGCAAGTTGTCTACCCCTAAGCCAAAATTGTAAATAGATGAACACCCTGGTTTACAATGATGCATTTGATAATTTGATCATATTCTACACTTGGTAAACTGACCAGAAGATTGTATACAACAGCACTGAATTTACATAAAAAAAACCCTGACATTTGCCAAGCCTTGATTACATTTGCTTCATCTTCAAGAGCTCAGAGAAGCAATCTTACTCTCATTCTCTTTAAGAGAGTAGGGTTTTAATAGAGTAGCTAGCAATTCTCCTCTCCTTAGAAACATCAGTATCTCCTCCAGTTAGCACTACAAGTTCTTCTGGGTGTACTATATGAATTATACAGAACAGAAACTGGACTCAGTGTCCTCCTGGTTATGCTTCTCCAGGACCTCCACCTCTACACGTTAGAAAGACCAGTGTTGACCAAGCTTCTGCAGAGCAACACTAATCTGAATAGCAAGAGAACATGGCAAAGGGAACAGAATCACCAACACTCACCCTACTGGAATAGAAAAGGGGATACTTTGTTCTCACATCACTTGCAAAAGATGCAGGCAAAGCATACCATGGTGCATTCAGGCTGACTTCAGCTTAGACCTGGTAAGACAACTCCAAGCTCACTGCCTGTATTTGTATACCACTGCCACATATAAATCCATGTACAGTGAAGCAGAAGCGAGAAAAGCTGGACTACTTCCCATATGAGCAACAGAAGGGAAAAGGAGGCACAGATAAGCAGCTGGTAGTCTTTTCTTGTGGGGATCACAAACGAATCATTTCTCTTTTTGTTAAAGGAAAAGGTGTGGCCTCTAAACATGAAAAACTGGAAACAATTAGGGACACAGGACACATCATGGACTACACATTTGAGCAAGTCATTGCCCACTTGCCCACTACGCAAAAAAGGGGGCAAAATGCCCTTGTGGCAATGAACCAAATAAACCCATACTTAGTTGATGAAGAGTCCCTATTTCATTGGGACCACTGCCACAAAATCTGGCTATTGTAACTATTCCTACTGCAGACAGGAACAGTTTATATTAAAAAACAAGGGTCTGCTCACTGCTTTCAGTACTTCAAAGTAAACCACTTATTTAATAGATTAATTTACCTTGACGTTTTAAGTTTCGCAGTGCTTTTTACCATCACAAACAAATGCGCATTTCAGATGTTTTGACAAACTAAATTTGGAGGTTTCTCTCATTACACTACAATCCCAAGCAACGATTAAAAAAAAGCAACAAATACGTGGATTTTGAGTTTGAAATTCAAACAAACCAAAGTTTAAAAAACCCACCCTGTCATTTTCTTTCAAAAGGCTCCTATGGTTATCGAATGTTGACTCAAACTCTTCAAGAGGGAATTAACTCAAACCATAACACTGCAAACAAGTGTTACTGTGTGCTATTCTGGCATGATTTCATAGCTAGCCTTTTGCTTACCGTATTGTACAGTTTATCAAACTCTGCATACCGTCTGAGGACAAACCACTCATTTCTGCCAACTGACACCAACACTTTGTAAACCTGTAGTGACAAAGATAAAGTTATTGGCAGCAACAAAGTTGAACAAAACCCACCAGGTTTAGTTCTGTGGTAGAAATAAGGGCAGGTCGTTAAATGCAACGTGTAAGCATACTTGTTGAGCCATGTATTTCTTATAGCTAAGTTAAACAGACATCAACACAAACAATTAGAACAACTGGAAGAGTCTGGGATTTTACAGACTTATAACACCAGTTAAGCAAAAACTAACACCAAAGCTGATGCAATGGAGTTTCATAGATTAGCTAACACCCAACAAGAACCATCAGACAGCAGTTTATAAAGACATGCTATGAAATTTGTTAACAATCTAATAGCTCATAAAGACTAATATTAAGGGAAGTAAAGCATTTAAACACTGAAAACTGCCTTCACCAAAACAAAGAGAAAGCACATATGGAAGGCAGTTATAAAGGTAACTGTTCCTTGCAACATCTTGAATACATATTAATAGTCAGGATCCTGGCAGATGACACAATTTTCAAGGAGGGGAAAAGACTGCTGTGGCTGAAATATAGCACAGGTTAGATCACACCACACACAGCACTGGGATCAAAGGAGGAATTACTGGAATCTGCTGCACAGCTTGGCCAATCAAATCTCATCAAAGGAGAGGAGTCCAGTCTGTCAGCCGACTCCAGTCCCTAGCTTCATAAATCTGGTTGATAGCTGAGTGTCCAGCAGCCTGCTCCGGTGTCTTACTCAAGTTGACTTCCCCTCTCCACCTTCCTGTACTTATAGAAGGAACCTGGCTAGTCCTCCTGGGAAGAGGATGGACACAGCAAGAAAGTAAGTGCAAAAGGCTGCTAATTCCTGACGCAGATAACACGACCAATATCCCGGTCTTTCTGTCCTGCAACAGCAGCTTACCTCTCTCTTTTCAACTCCCACAGTGGAAGTGGCAACCACCACTGTCAGTTCCTTAGCCTGAGATTTGCATTCGTGCTGTGTTAACTGCTCAAATAAGCCGCTCTCAGCCTCCCCTGGAGAACAGAGGGGGCTAAACATAAGCTTCCCGTAGGAGAGTGACGAGCCTTCTCTTTGAAAACTAGCTTTCCCTTCCACTGCTCAACACGCATTAGCATAAAACATAGCAACACACCTTCTAGAGCCTTTCTAGACCAGAAAGAATAAAAGCTTCCACTGCAAAGACTTAAGTACTGTCCTTCTGAACTAGATACCTAGTTCAGCTATCTAGACAGCAATCAAGTCCTGCAAATAATGTTCAAACACCAACGTATTCATTCCCGATGACTTCATGGCAGGCCAATGCCAACAAGCTTAAGCAGCAGTTCATGGACTTCTTAAATTAGGAGGGCAGAACGCATAGACTTCAAAGTGCACAGGCAAGCATAACTTTAACTTGGGATACAAGATGATATCCACCTCCTTGGCAACCTCAAAACAGTTTTGTTCTCAGAGCAGCTTGCTGTAGAACAGCTGTAGGACCACAACAGTGTCAACATTTTTTTACATGATAGAGCATAAACAAAACGTGAGGTCATCCAGTTCACAGCATCACTAAAGCTCTTGCATACCCAACAAAGGATAATCTGCAAGTTCAACAGTTAGGGAAGCACTAAATGGTAAGAACACATATGATACCTACAGAGAATCTGGTAAAACCCCAAAATGTAACATCTCTGGGCTGTATTACTACTCTCTCAGCTCCACCTATGTAATGACTGAGAGAGATGTGCAATGCTGGTTTCTAGAAAGGCAGGCGGGAAGGATCTAGCCTTTCTTAGGCAATAATGTTTTTACATCAGATTACCCCTCAATCAAAACTGGCCTGAGAAAACTCCTAAAACATAGATAAGATGCATCCATGCCTTATAACGTGGATAAATAACACAAAGCTCTGAGAAAGGAAGAAGGAAGAAAACCAGACAGAATTTCTGAAAACACCACCACCACAATCATCTCCATTAAACTATCTTCCCAGATACAGACAGCTATTTCTGGATCTGATTTATCTCTTTACAAAAGAAGTCACTGAAATTCAAAGGCTTCAACTCTGTTCAGGTAGCTCATGTTTCTGGATTAAACATTAAGCTCGTATAGAATGAAGATAAGAAAAAAGGCAGGCTGTTTTCCAATTTCACAGGGGCAAGCATGAGAAAGCAAGGGAGCTACCAAAGTGTCAACAACAACCAAAAAGATCAAAACACAAACAAAAGCACACCACCAAAGAAACCCCAACTCCACAATTTCCATAAGGCTGGGGATTAGTGTTATAGATTACAGGTCTGAGACAGTTTCCAGATTTAATCAGACAACAGCACCCTTGAAAGAGATTTGTTAATAAGCCTGCATATGATGGGAGTGAAGGGAAATGAGAACAGGTCAGAACAGAAAATTAAGCTTTAGACATCAAACAGCACAGTGATAAAAGCAAGAAAACCAAAACAATGCTATTTGGCAAGACAGACAAAAGAACTGCACAGTGAGGGCAGCACAACAATTAATATGCCCAGATACGGTTCATATCAAGCAGGGATTTCGGTCTTTTTATGAGAAAAGTGAATGTTGAATCTTCAGAAAAAGGCAGGACAGTGAAATAGAGTGGATGCACATAGGGGCTAGTTACTACAAATCAAGTGGAAGCAAAAAGGAGCCAGAACACCCAAACCCGTCAAACATGAAATGATTTGTCAAGAAAAAAAATACTGGTAATAAATACAACAGAATTGTGCATTATTTAAGAAGAACAAATAAAGTGTTCAATAAAAGGTTATGAAAAGGCTCAGGAGCAATAAAGAGTTCACTTCCAAAGACAAAACTGAAAAGCTTGACTTATTTATCCCCCGCATCCCTCCCTTGCCAAAAGCACCAAAAGCAGTACTTATAGGCTCCAGCTACAACAGAGGAGACACAGTAAAATCACTGACAGACACATGCTGGAATTCACAGTTCCTACCATGAAGTTTAGTATGACCCTCACTTCTGTTATCAAATCCTAAAATATATGTGATAATACTCAAAAGCATGGTTGTGAAAAGCAGCTCTAGTCAAGCTGCTAATTATACCCTGATATAAAAAGCAGATGGCACCAAGACAAAGCATACCTCGCCACACAGTGCAAGCTGGGTTCAATTCCATTTTCCAACTCTCAACTCCCAATTTATCATGTTTCCTACTCTTGCTTGTAGCAAGAAAGTACACCCAAAGAAAGTGCCTTTAAGCTTCTAAGGCTGTCACACAGGTCTCTCGGTAAAATGACCTGAAAATCACAACACTAGTATGTACCAAAAATGTATCCCACCGGCACATTTTAACAGCAGAACTGCCAGCACTGAGGCAGGCAATACAGCAAACCTGTTTTGCTCAAGTTTAGACTTCCATGGCATTTTTCCTGCTCATCTGAGTTTCACCTGCATGTAAAAAAGAGCTCCAAATCTCTTTTGCTTGTTCCCTTTACCAGCACACTCCTTCCCCAGATTACATCTTGTGAAATCAAACAGCATTATTCTTCCCTGAGGAGTGGAGGTGAAGAGGAAGGGCAGATAAACATCTCAAACTAAATCTTTGGTGTGTTGCGTTCTTCAGACAGCAGCTCAGTGTAAGGGTGCTCGCATTCCACATCTGAAGAGTGACTAATTCACTCAAAAAAGAAGAAGAAAAAAAGCTTAGAGGAAGTTGCGCAAGAGCAATGAAACAGTTTGAGCTTTTTAAAGGAAGTACTGATGCTGTATTTATATCCCAGCATAAATATAAGTCAAAACAAAAATCCATGCCACAGTACCTTATTTTTCAGTATGCAATGCAAAGAGTTTCCCCACAGAATGGGAAGACTTTATTTCCAGAAAGCAAGTCATTTTGGGAGGCAAACAAAAAGGAAGAGGGAGTGGAATGACAAGGAGTGGAAATGGGAATAGGACAGGAAAAAAATTACAATCAGAAAGCGGGAAGGAAGGCAGAAAAAAAGCCTCTCAAAAAATTTGGTTCTTTTTGGTTTTGTTTTTTACACACACACAAAAGTATAATAAGGTATCTGTGAAAAAAAGGCCACAAAAACAACAACAAACCAAACCAAACACCACCAACAAACAGAAATCAGTCCAAAGCACATGAAAAATCACACAGGATACCAAATTTTAACCTGATTTGGTATCAAAATGTTATCCCTGCAGCTAGACATGAGAAAATGCTGCCCCTTGGGGGCAAAACCACCAGAAATTTGTAAAGCCAAATTCTTTTTGCAGAAGGCAACACTGTAAAACATTCACAACCTCTCACGCTGGACTATGGCCAGGACTCACAAGAGCAAGTGAACAGATTTCCACAAACTGCATTCACCTACAGTGCTTCCACTTCCATACTTACAGTAAATCTTTTTTTCTTCTCCCTGTGTTCATCAGAGCTCGGAATACTAACACTTGGGCAGCTTTCTTTGTGATCCATTGTATATGTTCTTCTGATGAGTGTCACAGGACCCTGCTTCAGGTGTTGTAATCAGAAGGTATCTTCAACGGTATTGATCCAAGATACACAGCTTTTCTTGAGAAAACCTGAATTCCATCATGTAATCTTAAAGTGAAAATAAAAGGAAAGTTAAATATAGGAATACTTAACTCACAGTGCTAAAACCTGCATGATAAGAACTTCTTCTGGCAGGAAATGCACTTTAATATGCACATATACAGTCATAATCATCATTAGTTTGCAAACAGTTTCATGCTTGTGGTCCTTTGTCATTTCACTGAAATAATTCACATGCTTTGCAGATAGAAGTGAATCCTTCCCTCCCCCCCAAAAAAAAATATCACCGAGTTGTGCGGACATCCTAGAAACTGATTTGGGCCCACTACAGACAATACTCTAAGGAACAAAGATCGAACACAAAACCAATTAAAGATGACAACCTAGTATCAGACCTCTGAGAAGAGTCACGAACATGTACATTCAGAACATTTTACTTCAGAAACAAAGGTTTTCAACTGCAGAAGCCTGTACCAGGGGGCATTTCAGATTTGTCAGAACATGCTGGCTGTATTTAATTATCACATCAGAGATGAAAGACAACATGAGAAAATACCATTTTTTCACATGAATTGTAGAGAGGGACACAGTAGCGCCATGTGTCTGCCTGAGTATTTACCTGCTCTGCCCTCTCTTCCCCCATACTTGCCATACTCCGGGTTTGGCAGAACAGTAAGGTCATGCATTCCCTTCAGCAGAAGTTAAAGTTCACTTCCTTGCAGAACTTGAAAAAGGCATAAGTGAGAGGATAAAGCCATCTAAAAGGCAGAGAGCTCAACACTGACTAGATGCCCCTTCACTCACTGAGCTACACACCTATCTTGAGCACTAGCAAATTGTTTACTGGACCCCAGTGCAAACAACAGGAACCTCGGCACTGCCTAAGAGCAGCCAAAGCTAATACTACATGGCTGCAACCCTCTGTTCAGACATGCACGGCCATCTGAAATGTTTCAGTGAGCGCAGCCCAGCTTTTGGAACACTTCTGAGTCTGAGTAAGTTACAAACATGAGAGAAGTTTTCAGAAAGAGAAGACCTCAGTTCTCTTCAAAACACCCAGAGGAAAGGAGTGCCCAGATCAACATTTAACTCCCTATTTTCTTAAAACAGGGAAGTATAAAACTGAACTGCATATTTCGTATCATAAATTTCCAAAAAGCACAGACTAATCCAACGTAATTCTGCTGTTAGAGAGACACCCATATTTATGTTGGCACAAAGGCCAAAGCCCCTGGAATACAGTGAAAAGACTGGCTCTCGATACCCAACTAGTCTTGGTCAGGCAACTGACCATTTTTCCTGTCAGATCGTGTCTCTGGCTCAAACTTCATGCTGTTATTCTGCATGTAGCCATCAAAAATTAAGTAATTTTCAAAAATCTGGCAACTTTAAATAAAACAGAATGTTTGAAATCACTGTAATCACAGCTAAATACTAGATCATCCATACGGCACCATGTTCAGAGAACTATTTTTAGTTACATCTGCATTTACTTCAATTTGATTGTTCCCTACTTCACTGATTAGGTAACTATAAGGTTGAATGGGGTTAAACTCTCCACTCCCATGCCTTTGACTATAACACAGCTCAAAGCCAGTTAATTTCCAAACCTTAAGTTCCAAATTGGTTTCTCTTTTTCTTTGGCAAATGATGGTTAAAGCTTTATTACAACAAGGCACACTTCCCATTTTCCACGTTTTTATACTGATATGGGGTTAAGACCCACTGCCACACACTCAAATTAAGATCTAAAGGTTAACTGTGATCTTCTCCATCATAAAAGGTCCACTAAGACTGTAAATAGGCACCACTTCTGTGTTTCAGTAAGCTTAGACTTTACTAAGCACTTATGCCAACCTCTAACCATTTCAGGTCCAGCATCAGCAACCGAGCACAAGTCCCTGTGCTTTATCTGTCTTCCTGCTCATCACAGAAAAACAAGTAAAGTTTTAAAACAGATTAGGTGTTCCCTGAGTAGTATCACTAACTGTCTTTCTCCTCTTGTGACATTCATTACAAAGGTTCCTAATACACTTGCACTCATTCTCACAATATAGGCTGTACTTCATTTTTTATTCTTAGGGTCATAGTTTTAAAAACCAGTACGGGAATAGTATGGATTAAATGATGTAGTCCAAAGAATATCCCTTGGAAGACTAAGCTTTAATCCAGACATGAAGTTGAAAGATCTACAGAAAACAAAAGGAGGAAGTGTCACCCAGATTAATTCAGGAAGAGTTTATTCATCTTACAGGGGAGAAGAAGAACAATAAATCAAGCAAGAAGCTGAAACTGCAACATTCACATTTCTTTCTTTAAGCTGCCTCGAAGATCACTGGCTGTGGTATTTTCTTTCCCCAAGGCATCTCCTTTGAGTTGTGCTTGCATCACCAACAGTACACTAACCCAACAAACTTGGAAGAAATACATTTCCAGTTTGCCACTAAACTCCAGAGCATCAGACCTTTCTTTCAATTTCTATTTTCCACAAGCATATCAGCTCTTGAGAGCTTCTTATATCTGAAGTGTAGGTCTGACTGTAGAAATGGTGACAGATTTGCCTTAGTTTTTATTGTGCTGTAGTTTAGGAGCAATGGTTTACTGTGTGAAGTAATAACAGCAAACAGTAGAGATGTGTTTTCAGCCACAGCATCAAAAGCACAAACTGCAGTGTCTCGAGGGTTGCCAGATAGGAGTGAATTAAACTGACACTTGTCAGCTGAGAAATCTCTGCCTCTGGTTATAAGCTTTTCCTCTAACTAAAACCAAATAGTCCTTGGCTTCACCCTTGGTAACAGGCAGACAGGAGGAGGAACTTCAGAAAACAGGTAGCAAAATAAATCCCCTTAAATCATACTTGGGCACTAGTGAAAGAGCATGAAGACAGGGTAATATAGAGACCAGTGTTGCTCAGAAACAGCTGTAATTTTTAAGTTACTGCAGTATTTAGGCCTGGAACAGGGGAAAGCACAAACAATTGCTTTAGAGGAGAACAAAAGTTACGCATCGTCCTGGAACAGCTTCAAGCCTGTCAACAGCTACACTGTCCATTCTCTCTACGGCAGCTGTCAAAAAGCGAGCAGTATTTTCACTGTTTCCTGCAGGAAGCCACGGCAAGGTCAAATTTCAGGCTGACCCTTGCCTCTGTTGAAGTAAGAGCACGGCAGTAACAGAACCCTGACACTGTGAGACCTTATACAGACCTACTATACCCACAAATGAATAATTTTCTGAATGCCCGAAGGCAAAATATTTTGTGCAACTCTGCAACAGCTACATGCAACAGGCAGACATTGCATAGTTTAGGGATATGTGGCAACCTCCTTTCAGTCTTTTCTACATAAACTAGGCTAAAACTGCATTAGAAAAGGTTTCCTAAGTTTAATCAGATTGTTTTATTCTGTACTGAAATTTTCTTTTCTTTTTTAAATTGTTATGGCCTGAAGATTACACAATTGCATAACAAAGACCCTTGTTCTGGGTGCTTACGCATCAACCTCTGCCAAGAATGTTCAAAACTAGATCAGGAAGCTGTGTTCTCACCAGCTGCCTCTCCAGCTGTAGCCAAATTGCCTTAAATACCTCTGAGGCCAGTGCAAATAAGCTATCATACTCTTCTGACTCTGAGTAACACAAGGGAAGCAGAGACAAGAACAGTCAAAAACTCAAGAAGACAGTCTCCCTGCAAACATGCCTGGAAGAATCACCAGGACCCACACGCACCCACTGCAACAGAACAGGCATTTCCCTGTACACTAATCATCTGCATTGAAAGACTAATTCGAGGACTGAGACTCCAGTATAACCAGCTGCTAAAAATCCCACCTGAACACGATTCCAATTATAGAAGAAACCTGCATATAAAGAAACAGAAAGCAAGATACAGGAGACCATCCTATTGTTCTCTCAGAACTTTATTTCCTCTTACTTTAGAGAAAGTATCATCTTTGGCATGCTTTTCATTATTTCCTCAGCCTTCTCCACAAATATCCTGACAATGACTCAACATGTCACTGGACATTACACAATCTTTGAGAAAGCCCAGAAAAGCAACTTTTTCTCAATCTCTGGATGGTGAAATAGAGTATCCCACTCTCTTGTTACCAGACAAGCATCTGACACACAGAAAATAGCGGACAAGATATTCAGAATCCAAAGCAACAGAAACACTTAATTAGGAAAGCCAGGGACTAATCTGTAAAGAGAGATGGATGGCCAGAAGCTGTTGAATAACAAGGTTCTGAAGAACACAGGTTTCACAAAGGCCACATACTTATGACACTTAATACAAGAACACTGAACACCAGCACAGACCTCTAGAAATAGTCCATCTTAAGAAAACCCAAAATGCTCTGGCCAATGTTTGTCTTGTCTCCACACTCCCTTCTAACTACAGTTTGAGGAGAACTGAGAATGCAGCCACTGGCTCCCTGTTTACACACCCACCCACTACCTTGCATTTTTTAAAACCTCTAGTAGCACCACTCTGGAAAGCAAACCTCTACTGTGCAGCAGTGTGGGCAAAGTCCCAGCCAACTGATTCTTTCTACTTGTAGAAAATAACAGCAGGTAAAGTGAAAACTCAATCAAGGGAAAGAAATAAGTAACTCCTTTTTTTTTTTCCTCTATCAAACTTACTTTGGAGAAGTCACGCAAACATTTCCTTCCCACATTCTGCTGCACCCGAGAGCATCCTTTCTGTCCCACCTCCCAAAATAAGCTCCAGTAAATTACTCTAACTGGCACATAACAAGATTTGTGGCTTGGACGGGCTCTGTTTGCATTCATGTTTATTACATGACAGAACACAGGTTCTTTGCTGTGGTAAGCAAACCCCCAAGTAATAAAATGGGTCTAAAGAACAAATACTGCCAATAGGAGGCAGCTGTCTTTCAATCCTGAACACAGACCCATCGTAATTTCATCTTTAGCCTTTGTCCATACTTACCTGGAAAGGTTACTATGTGCCTCAGACGGTACGACTTACACAAACAGCAGAGAACATGGAGAAAAAAAAAAAAAAATCAAGCCTGCATTAAACTTGTTACCTGCACATTTCCTGGCATGCTTCCCCAGCCTTCCTACGCACCAGTCCAGTTACATTCAAATTTAGACGCGCAAGGATGCAGAGATGAAAAGCACCGTGAATGACTTTCGAGAGGCCTTGCAAACAGCTGATACCAGCCACTTGCAGCATGGTCACCTCTACATAAGAGGGCAGTCAGACTTCAGCAAACACAAAGCAAATAATCCCAGCCTCATTTTGCCCTTCGTTGAAAACTAAATGAGAGAACACCAAATTTCATTTACACACATACTGCCCATTTTTTTTTACATGACCTTCAACAAAAGTCACCAACTATCCTCCATCTCCCTACATAAACAAAGGAGTGTTCTGATATACTTAAGACTGATGTGACTACTAATGCCTCAAACACGGACAAAGTTACTGGATTTTGTGTACTATAACCGGCAAAAGGGTAAAATCTGTACAAGAGAGTATATCTGGATTTTAAAATAATGAAGTGTGCAAATCCAAGCTATAGTTCACAATCCAGAAAACACACTTCTGAAGTCTGCTTTACAGAACTCACACTGCCTAGAACCACAAAGCTGCTGGATAATGAAAAGGCAACAATTTAAATGTTGGAATATGAAAGGCAAGTTAGAGAGCCTTTAGCAATATCCAAATTGCATGCCCAGTTCACTGCCACTCGATTCCTCACATTACATCAGTGCACCCACAGCTAGTATTTCATGTCCGTTCTTCAAGGGCAGTTTACAAACTCCTGCAGGTAAGAGCATACCTTGACCTCCCACCTACTTCAGTGCTGCACAGAGTAAGAAGGTGTTTCAATTGTGTAAGGACTCAAGAGCACAGTAGTCAATGCACGTAGAGCAGAATTTGGTGCAATAACATCAGGTGAGGGGAGGTTGTAATTTACAATCAAAGGTGGGAATCAAGGTTGGAAAGCAATTGTACCACAATTCATCATCATCACATAACCCCTAGTGCCTACTCTTTCAGCTTTCAAGTCGTCAAGGAGATTAAAACAACCAGCAATTCTCACTGACATGTGCAAGTTAAGTACGCTGTATCTCTGACCTAAACTAGTATGTCAAAATACCTTTTAAGAAATAGGTCAGTTTTCTAGCTTTATTAGAAATACCATAGACGGAGACTGCCTTGACAACATTAACAGCGAACTTTCCAACATGCTTTCCAAGAGCTAACAACGTTTTTTCCTGAAATCTAAAGAATCTTAATACCGTCAGAAAAAAAACACTCCTCCATACACACCTTCCTTTTTTATCGTTAAAGACTGATGTGTACATGGAGACTCAAACAAAATATACTCTTAAAAAAAATCAGAACCGTGTTTAGACGCCCACACTGAAACACCACCACCATTTAAAGAACACAAAACGCAGTAACAACAGCCTTTAAGGATACAGAATCATTCTGCAGGAGTCTACAAACAGAATTTGAGACTATGTTTGAAAAGAGTTACATATAACAAACCCAACTTAGCTACAAGAGTACCGCAAGCGATTTTCACAGGAACCTTCAGCGCCAAGTAACGGGAAGAACCATCGCAGTATTCAAGTGACCTTACCGCCTTGAAACGAGATGCACTGCCAGCACAAAAACGTTAAGTTTAAAGGGGATTAAGAAATCAACGCTCCATACTGCAAAATTACCGCACATCCAGAAGCAGGGCAGTTTCACCTTTAAGAGCTGCTAGAGGACGAAAATTCACTCAAATATTAAGAAAGACGAGCTGTTAGAACAGCTTTATCCTTAACATGTTACAACTGCTTTTTGACTAACCTCCACACAGTTAAACTCCACAACGGTACCTGAGTCCCTGCAAGACAGCACTGCCTAAAAAGTTCGACTTTTTCAAGACAAACCGAAGCAGTATTCCCCCTCAGGTTCGCTGCATTCTTCCAAAACACCGGCTGCACGCTGCCTGCGAGCCACCCGCAGAAAGAGGAGCAAACGCCGTGCAGGTAACACCCGGATCATGCCCTTCGCCCAGCGACAAGCTAAGCAGCGCGGCCACCGCACCGCACCGCACCCGCACCCACCTCCTCGTCAGCGAGGCCACCGGCACCGCTACCCTTGTCGCGGCTCGGGAGCGGCCCCACGCTGCCCACCGCCACCCCAACAACCGCGCCTCGGCTCCCTCAGCTCTAGGAAGTTACCAGCTCCTCACATCCCCAGCCCGCCTCCGCCGCGCTGCTGCTGCTGCCGCTGCCGCCGCCACCGGCGGCTCCCGCCCTGCGGCGCAGCCATCTGCCCGGCGCCCGGAACCCCGCCAGCGAACGCACACGCGGCCTCATTGGCGGAAAAGAAAAGCGAGAGGGGGCTCCATCGAGGAAAGGAGGCCGAGAGAGGGCCGGGAGCGGGGCCGCCACTGCGGGGAGCGCGCCCGGTGGGGCCCCGCGCCTCACCGCAACGGCTCCCCGCTCGCTCCCTCCCTCCCTCCCTCCGCCTAGCCCGCTCACGCACCCCGCACGTGCAGCCGTCGCTCCGGAGGGCGGGCGAGAGGAGCGAGACAACGTTTAACCCCCGCTTAACTTCCTCCGGTGGGGAGGGTGGGCAGCGGGCGCGAGGCCCAGCCCCAGCCCCAGCCCCACAGCGGCGGGCGGAGGGAGGCGGGCG
>JARCZZ010009588.1:0-23529 GCA_030323915.1 Brotogeris chrysoptera
TGAGGTCTCACAAGAGCAGAGTAGAGGGGCAGGATCACCTCCCTCGACCTGCTGGTCACGCTCCTTTTGATGCAGCCTAGGGTACGGTATATTGCTTTAGGTCTTTACATTGCTTTTCAGTGTTCTTCGAACTGTTTTCCCCCTAAGTAACTTCCCATTACTTCCCGTCAACCCTCATAATCTTCAGTCACTAAGCATTTTTTTGCTTAATCTCTCAGGCTTTTCTGAAGTTTTCAGTTACTCTATTTTTGTTAGTGAAGTCAGTTAAACAAATTGCAATTAAAGTAATGATTGGCTCAGAGGAGTAGAAAGATGTAATTCAATTTCCAGGCCTGTCTCAGTGCAGAATTACAGGCTGATTGTGTTAATGATAAAGTTTGAAAGACAATACAAAGACTTTTATTGACTTCAGTAATTATATTTTTCAGATAGTCTTTATATTCCATTTGCTTGACATGAAATTGGGAATAATTGAGGATTATCCCATCCTCCATAGAACTTGCATCATCTAAGTCATGAGCTAAGAGGAACCTGAGTTTCACAGCTCTTGTTAGTGTTGAAATCAAAATCACAGAGGCATTCTTCCTTTCTGTACACTGTGCTGTTTTACAACTGCTCATGTCTCTGGGTAGCTAGAAGAGATGGCTTTGAGTCAGCAAACAGAAAGCTTTGGTTAAGTAGATTATTTTAATCTTGATTTTGTTAAAGTTTGAATCTTGATGTATCTTTTTTTTCCATGTAGCAGGAAACTAGTTACCAGTTCTTGCTTAAACATGCTCATTTGCAACTCTTATGTGTACATGTTTTTGTACATACGTATATTTATGTGTGAGCATGTGTATTTTTTTATACAAATCCAGGTTTTCAACAAGGTTCTAAAAACTTTTTTAACTTTTTAAGTAGTTCAAAATTTTATTAGAAACTATTGAATGTTGCCTTTACAAGGCTATATTTTCTTTACACGTGACCTAGCACCACCTGAAAGTGTGGATGGAGAATTAGTTGCAATTAAAATACAGTTAATTAGTTCTAGTTAAAACAGGGTTCTTAGGTCATTTTTATGCAAAAAACAAACAAAAAAAACAAAAAAAGACCAAAAAAACCCAAGAAAGTTTCTAAATTTGCTCTAAACCTAAGTATTGTGTCTTTTCTATAGTTTCTAGTTCTACAAGACATGATTTGCCTTTCAAACCAGGAGTATTCAACAAATGCAGTAAGAAAATCTTGGATATAACTACCTCCATTTCAATTTTTATATCCAGCAGATATAATCGGCTCCATTTCTGATTACTGATAGCTGGCATGTTAAAGTTAGCTTAGCTCATCCTGTGTTACCTGTTTTTTAGTAAGAGACTACAAAAGGAAAACCAGATTTCTTCTTCCTCAACTTAACTCTTCTTAACTCGAAAGAAATAATGCTAATCAAAACTTCTTGAATAAGTGCAAATACAAAAGGCATTTCTGTTCAGATGGAGAGCATGGGACTGTTGCTGGGGGCTGGTGCAGCATGTGTTTGAGACTGAGCTGGATGCCCTGCTAAGAACACTCAGCAGCCCTGGATGTTGTTCACTCTCTGCTAAGCCTGGTCACCCACGTGCTGTTCAGCATTCTGTTAGAAATGACAGTTTTCCTAATTTTAGATGCAGTTAGTTATGCCTGGAGAAGAGAAGGCTCCAGGGTGACCTTAGAGCAGCTTCCAGTGCCTAAAGGGGGGTACAAGAAATCTGGAGAGGCACCTTTTACAAGGGTCTGTAGGAATAGAACAAAGGTGGGTGGCTTTAAACTGAAGGAGTAGTTTTATATTAGATATTAGGAAGAAATTTTTTAAGGGTGGTGAGGCACTGGCACAGGTTGCTCAGAGAAGTTGTGGCTGCCCCATCCTGGCAGTGTTTAAGGCCAGGTTGGATGGGGCTTTGAGCAGCCTGGTCTGGTAGAAAGGTGTCCCTGCCTGTGGTAGGGGTGTTGGAACTAGGTGAGCTTTAACATCCCTTCCAACCCAAGCCATTCTATAATTGTATGATAAATTCTGAGTTTCAATAGGAGGAAAGAGAGAAAACAGTATAACTTCTTTAATGTTGGTACTTGTTCTGAAATGTGGTTATTAAAATACTACCTAGATTAGTTTGGCTTTAGTTTTAAAAGTAAGGTGGAGTCATCCCCTGACAGCAGAGCTGCAGCCCCTGCAAAAATTCAGTCTGAATGCAAAAATTCGCCCGGAGGCATAGGTTAGCACTGGTGACCGACTGGTAGTCCAAACTAATGACTGGATCTAGACGTGGCCTTATACCTGGGGACACGGGTGGTAAGGTGTTTCTGTGTGAAGCGTGAGTTTTCGTGCGTGGAGTCAGAACCCCTGGAGTGGTCTCTGGGGCGCGGTGCGGGGCCGGAGCAGCAGGGGGAAGCAGAGCGCACCCGGCTCTGTGCAGGGTACTGCAACAGGAGGATTGGCTTCCAGGAGCCATTAGAGTTAATTACTGCGGAGCCTGTCAGGGTCAGCGTGTTACTGTAATGTTCGGTTACACCTACAAGAAATCGAATTTTTAATTAGATTGACAGTTTAAATTCAGCACCATCTGCAGTACTCCTTCCTTATTTGCCCTATTGGTCTGCAAAGAGCAGACTTGTTAATGCACCCCCCCCAAAAAAAAGTCGCAGTGGTTTTTAGCAGCTCAGAGCACAGAAGTTTGTTTGGCATTCTGTGTAAGTAAAATGCGTTATTTGGAAATAGATTTACTAGAGAATGTGCTTCTTACAGTGTTAGGCACAATGCAAAAATGAAGAATCTCCTTGTTTACGTTGTTAAGAGGGCTAATGGGCTTGTCTGTTAACTACATGCAATCTTCAAAGCAGGCTATTATGCAGAAAATTGCTGTGGACCCAGTCTACCCCTGTACATTTTAATAAATTCAGTGTTTAATGTGAAAGAATAGGAATTAATAAAACAATATCAGAAGGGATTAAAAAAATGACACAAAGCTAATTAAGAAAAAAAGGAAGGGTTTCGTTGGAATTTATACTTACCTGTAATTCCTGCATAATTACAGATTAGTGTTTTGGCAGAAATCTGGTTTTGTTCATTATTCAGTTCCCTTATCACTTAATGTGACTGTGAGAGTGAGCTTTGAAAGATTCTGGAGTTTAGCAACTTTCTGACCTGCCTTATGGTAATTTATAGTCCAGTATAATGATTAAATTTTTTTTTTCTCTCAGTCTTTCTGCTTACCAGTCCGTCTGCATTTGTGGGATTGATTTGTTTTTTCCTTGAGTGGACTATTTTATGTTTGTATTTACTGAATTTCTTCTGGATAGCATCTCCAGTACATCACAATGATTTTGAGTTATGATCCTGTTTTCCGGAATATTTTAATTCCCTTCTATCTTAGTGCATATTTTGATTAGTAACAGAGAAGAAAATACATTTTTAAAAATATTGAACAAAACCAGATCTATACGACAGATACCAGATACTGTTTAAAAATACATCCTCTTTTTTTTTTTTTTTTTTGCCAGTAAACTGCTGACAACTGTCAGATTTTCAGTGCTGCAGCAAATTTGTGGTATTAAATAACATTTCCTCTTTTCTCATCTCCAGCCAATTGACAAGTCTGCCTTCAATTCTTCTTTATGTTTATACAGGCATATTTATTTCTAAGTCTCTGTTTTGTCCATTGGAATAACATGCTGTGTATGTTCTTAACTGTTGAGTTCCTGCACTCCCTTATCCCTTAAAGCAACTTTCTAAGAGATCTATTCTTTCAGATAGCTGAGATTACTGGAAGTGCTTTTTTGAAGTCATGATCTTTTAGTTTGCTGTTTTCTCCTTGTTTAGTAACTTCTGCTGGTTGTAATTATTTTTTCCTATATTTCCATCATCATATTCAGTTAATTGTCCCCATATCGAACAAGTCTAAAATAGCCATTCCTCTGGTAAGTACTTCTGTGTTCTAGAAAGAACATTTATCACTCCAGGAGCTTGTGTAGATACATGGTTAAATAGCCCTTCTGAAGCTTCTTGCCCAATTCTGTTACTGAGATGCCTTCATAGTTCAGCAAAACCTTTCTAACCACGTTCTTGGGATTAGGTGGTCTCTCAAATTGCTGTCTTGGGGTGGTACCTGTTCCTTCGTCCTGTACCCTCACCCAGAGACACATAGGAAGTTGTTCTTTTTCCTTTTCCTGAAATTTTAAATGAAAAATAAAAAAAAACACCCAAGAAAACAAGACTATCCTCCAGTCTATTCACAGTGGGTTTTTTTGAATATTTTTTTCCAATTGGAACTCTTGCTATTTCCATCAACAGCATAGTAACACAAATTGGTCAGCAGTTTTAATACTCTGTGTAATGCGGTATTAAATAAAACCACTATCATACAAATGAAAGTGTTTTAAACTGGTAGCAACTAATCCCTGAAGAAGGCCCTCATTTCATCTTTAATTCCTCAAATCTTGAGCTGTTGATACATAGTCAGCCACAGCTATCTTAATTCTGGTAATGTCAATATGTTTCTTTGATCAGAATTAATTGTCTCCGCAGTATTTTAAATTATTGTTTGACTTCTCTCCCCTTTTCCAGAAAAGAATGCTTGTAAAGGCTGCTTCAGGTCCATATTTTATAGATTATTACCATTTAAACCAGAAAAATCAAATTTAGATGGCTAAATATATTGTGTTCTACGTACTGACACATTAAGAGCAGATCAGATCACTAGCAAATATGCAGTAAAAAATCCGGTCACTGTAGGAATTCTCTGGCTTGTCTGATACTAGATGTACTGTTTTGCCATATATGTGTTAAAAAGAGAAGTAAAATAGATAAAGAACAAAGTTAACATGCAGAGACTTGTTCCCGTTATCAAAAGGCACAAGAAATAACTTGAAAATAAAATCACTTGGAGTAATGTCTTCACCATAGTTGCGCAAAGAACTAGAACATGATAGTTTTCATCTTGGCTTCCTGGACAGTTACACTGGCTTTTCTGGGAGTATAGTACAAAATATTCTGTGTGGCATAGTCAGAAGACTGAATAATTGGCAGTGATTAATAGGCAGAAAGAACCAGCAATATTTTTCCCTGTTTCTGATTTTTCACGTGAGAGTCCTGTTTCTGAGAATGTTTATGATCTAGAATAGATTTTTCACTCATTATATTCACAAATGTTGAAACCAGATAGCTTCTCAAATGCCCAAGTGCTTGTTTTTTGAAAAACTGAGTTAATCTCCTTTTTCACCATGATTTTGGTGAAAGAAGATAAGGACAAGGAAACTTCAAGAGGAAGATGATGGTGTGGTTGCTCTTCTCTTAGAAGAGTTCGGAATAACTGGATCAAACTCCACCTGGACAAAAAAAAAAAAAAACAACAACAAAAACAAGTGTTTTTGGTTTGAAGGAAGAAGCACTTAAACTAGCCAAGCCTGTTCTATTCCTGTTAAATGTATCTGTCTCCTGTGTAGCAATTTGTACATGAGCGTCCTGCTTTGCTTATCTAACAGCATCCATTGATAGACGCTTCCTTTACTGTGTACAGGGAAATTGTGTCCCTGTTTTGTGTACAAGCATTTGTGCATGCAATGCCGTATTTAGTCAACATTACAGTACACTCAGGTGGAAGGATCAAAGTGCAGCAGTTTTCTCAATTTCAAATATAATTGTATTGTAATTACTTAATTGGCTTCTATTCTACATTTTTTGTTGGCATATTTAATTTATTATGACCTATGAATCGGAATCCAGATATTTTGTTTGCCTGGTTTTCATCTTTTCATGATGGCTTTTCTGAGTTACGCGTTTTGAAAATATGTAGGAGTTCTGTTCAAAGTATGTTCAGGTTTGAGGGTTGGCATATAGAAAAATCCCCTTGTGAGGAAATTGTTAAGTTCACTTAAGGCAATCCTTTGGGGTTTATTTACCTTTTGATTTTAGTGAAACTGTGAGCCAAGCTCTTTAATCCTTTGGGCTACTGGTATTAATATTGTTGGCCAGCTCTTTTATTTATGATTAGTGAAAAATGTATTTGTCATTACAAACCATTTATTGACTCCCTGTGACTTGGTTCACCTTTTTTGTAGGTTTTGTGCCTTGCAATCTCTATATCAGTTAACAGCAAAATGGCTTGAAGCGTTGCTTTTCTAGTAATTGTAATAAAACAATTGTTCAAACCAGGTGTGATTCTTTCATCTTGAGTTAATTTCACCTTGAACAACTTTCTTCTTGTCTTCCACTTTTCACTTCATGTGTGTTTGAGTTTTGTTTGCTTTGTTTTGTTTGTCTGTTAATGCTTCACCTGCATAAGACATGTATGGCACTTTTTTTTCTTCACTTGTGTGTAGGTTGCTTCTTGCTGCCACTCTTCCCCAAGCCTGTAGCATCAGATGGGGTTGTTGTGGCCCAAGTGCAAGACCTGGCCCTTTGTCCTGTTGAGCCTCAAACCATTAGCTACAGCCCATTGATGCAGCCTGTCCAGATCCCTTTGCAGAGCCTTCCTGTCCTTTACCAGTTCAACACTCCCAGCCAGCTTGGTGGTGTCTGAAAATTTACTGAGGGTACACCCAATCCCCTCATCCAGATCACTGGTAAAGATATTAAACACAACTGGCCCCAGTACTGAGCTGTAGGGAACACCACTTGTGACCAGCCACCTACTGGATTTAATCCTTTCACCACCACTCTTTGGGCCCAGAAATCCAGTCAGGTTTTGTATCCAGTGAAGAGTACCCCCATCCAAGCCATGAGCCAGTTTCTCCAAGAGAATGTTGTACGAAATGGTGTCAAATGCTTTAATAGCATCTAGTTAGGCAACATCCACAGTTTTTTCCTCAGCCGCTAAGCAGGTCACCTTGTCATAGAAGGAGATCAGGTTAATCAAGCAGGACCTGCTTTTCACGGTCATGCCAATTAGGCCTGATCATCTGGTCGTCCTGTAAGTGCTGTGTGATGGCACTCAAGATGATCTGCTCCAGTATAAGGTACTGTATAGAAGCAGGACTAATGAAATGCCAAAATGCAAAAAAGAAAGCTATGGGTAAAATAAAACTTAGGGAAACAATATGTGAGGGATGTGTAAACCACAATTTTCTGCAAGATGTGATTCCTTCATCATATTTGGCATCATGCTTCAATGCATTTGGAGCACTGTACCTAGAGTTGAGTGGCCCACTGGAATTTGGACCCTTTGAAGAGATTTACAAGAAGGACAGTGAGACTGGTCAGGTATAATAAAACATGAGCTATCGTGATTGAGCTTGAATTAGTTTTTGAAGAGCTTTAAGAGTACTTTAGACAAACATCTGTGCAGAGTGGCAGAGCTGCTGCTGTTCCTGCTTTGGAGTCTAGGTAACCCCGCCCCTAACTCCAGTGCTTTTATAGCGTTGCTGTGAACATTAATCAGGGTGCTTCCCTGACTATTCCTGACTCCAGTACTCTGCTTTTCACAGCTGAAATCATAGAATGGTTTGGATTGGAAGGAACCTTAAAGATTGTATAGTTCCAGCCCTCCTGCCATTGGCAGGGTTTATAATTTTCCCAGTTTCTTACCAATGATAAAACCTCTTCTGTTGCCTGACCTTTGCAGAACTCCATTCACATTCTGATGATGAGAGTGAGAAGTAGGGGAGGTGTGTGTGGGGCACCCATGGGAAGGTGTTCCAATTTCTGCCTGTACCTTTGCTCTGTGGATGACGCTGAGCACTGCAGCATTCCAGTTTTCTTGGAACTAGTTTTACAGAAATAGAGATTAGGTAGTTTTAATATGTTTATTTCAAAGAAGGGGGAAAAAGACAAAAATGTTGGTAATAGTGTTGACAAATGCAGTTAAAAATTTACTTCCTCTCCCAAGCGAAAAACAATAGGTGATACAAGTTTTCTTCAGAAAAAGTAGATTATCTTTGTTAAGAGATTTCTGTGGTTTTTTAATCAGGATTTCTTCGTTCATTTTGGGTTTGCTCCTTAATACAACAAAACCAGTTTCTGAATCTTGGACTTCTAATATCTCCTTACAAGCATCTTAACTAACTTTGTGGGTGAATATCACAACAATTTGGAGTCATGCTTTTGATCTGAGAGATCTTAAAATCAGATGTCAGTGGTTTTTTGAAACCACAGTTAATTACTTGTGCAGTAAGGTCAGTTCCACTGCTTTAAAGATGCTAATACATTTAGTACATTACAGTTCCTCAGGCTGTGGACTGGTTGCCTGTCCTTACCCACATAGGTGTGCCATTATTATTCCTAGAAGCTATTATTCCTTTGCTGCTATCATTCCTAAGAATGATAACTTTTATGGAAGTTACCATTCTTAATCATCCGTTGTCACCTCTGAATCTGGGAGCCTGTTTCCCCTGAAATACCAAATGTAGCTGCTCATGAGAATCTTCCAATTCCCATATTTCTAGGATGATCTAAATGAGTTTAAGCAGTAGGTATTTGCTGATCCAGCTCATTTTGACAAAAGCCTTTTAGACTGTTTATGTAAGCAGGAAGATTTAGGAAATAGTTTCTGGCAAAGGAGCACTGATGAGCAGCAACGGGTTGAGCTGGTGAATGTGTCCTTTTTCACCACCACGAGGTTGTCTGTTATACCTTCAGTGTAGCTACAGTACTGGTGATGAGTTTCAGTTGGTACTGATTAAATTAGTCCTGTAAAGGAATAAGAAATAAATTAATATTTCTCTAGCAATTATGTAGTAATATAGCTATAATTTGAAAGTAATATGGAACATCATACTTCAAAATTATGTAATTACTTAAAGCAGTGTGTAAACAAAGAGCTAATTAACATGATGCTTAGCTTTGGGCATGCAATGTTTAGTTGATAATGCCTAGTTTCTGAACATTTACCAGACTTTCAAAGCTGGTTTTCAGTATCTGATAAATACGTACTTCAGTATATTTTCATTGTATGTATATAAAATCCGTGGCTGATTTTGGTTTGGTTTTGGGGGGGTAGTATTTGTCACAATTCAAAAGTAAATGGATTGACTTAGTAGGGGAGAAGGAATTTGTTCTCCTATAACTGTAAACTGTCAACAGTAGCTTAGAAACTTTCTTCTGTATCTTATCCTAGGAAAAGCTTTTAATGGTTTGGAAAACATGAAAATGCAAACATCATTGTCATGTCAACACAGAATTTTTAAAGCATACTGTTAAAAGTTGGAATTCTGAGGGATTTGGACACTAAAGAGAAGCTGCTATCATTTCGGAGTGCTATAGCAGCAATTTATTTTTTTCTATATGCATTGAGTCTCATTTCCACATTTAAACTCATTTTACAGTAAGTAAAATGCTTTCCAGGTTTAATGAAATGGAATTTTATGCTCTTAAATGAAAGCTTTCGGATTTGCTTCTGTGTATCAGCTGTTTCTTTGCATTTCTGTTGCAGCCACACTATACATGCTGATCTGCTCAGAATTTTTATCATTAGTTACTCTGAAATCTCATTAAAGATTATCCTGTAAGTGCTCTGCAGTTCTTGAAATTTGGAATACATCACTAGAGTTTTCAGGGAAGGACAGTTTGGAAGGTCTCAGTACTAGGAAGCGGCAAGCTATACATAATAAAATAATTCCGTTTGGGGCAAGGAATTATGTTTATAAACACTTCCATTAAAGTGAAGGTTGTCCTTTTAATATGGGTTAAAACTGTAGCGTTGAATGATGAGTTATAGTTTGAAGTGAAAGTTTCTTGGAACTAGATCCTGCTTTTAGTTTTGGTGTTCAGGAAACCTAAAGAAATCATTTTGTACCATAAAGAAGTGCAGCATGTTTAGCAGCTGCCTGAACCGTATCTTCTAGATGTCAGTGTTGAGTATCACTGGGTTTTGGGTTGGTGTACATTGGAAGTGGATGGTGTCAAATCAGTGCCTTCGAGATCATTGGAAAATTCAGGCTGACCATAAGAGTGTGTATAAAGTTTGTGGCAGGGTTCTTGTTTCACACTTGTGGCTTAAATAGCTGAATCGGTTTCTGCATGGGGATTGAAAGAGAAGGGCATAAAATTGGATTAAGATATAAAACAAAAGTTCAAGAAGAATACTTGCACTCGGAAATCTCCAGAGCACTGATGTGCTGTACTTCTGTGAGAAGGATCAGAAACTAGAGCTTGGGCACATGACCTCAAGCTTCTTGATGCAAATGAGGGAGCATATCCTTGGGTTTTTGGCAAAAAGGCTTCCTCGCTGTTCGAAGCATACTGTGAACTAAACCGATCTCTGGATGCAGTGCTAACTGGCTGTAGAAGAAATGGTTGGATACTCTCTGAAGATTGAAGGCAATGAGGTAAGATACGGCTTAAAACAAGTTGAAAGTGAAGAATCCAAACTGACTCAGTAATTTAGCTTGTGATAGTATTTCATAATAATATAAATTGTTTCTTCCAAGGTTATGAAAATGAAAATAAGTGTATGTGCATTATGTGTCTTATTGATGCGGATAAAATGTATTACACCGGTGTGATGAAAATGTTCAAATTATTGAAGATAGACGTTTTAATGCTGCATAAAATCTATTGCTCTTTTGTACGTTTCTCTCTTTGTAGGCTAATCCGAAAGTCAGACTCAGCTCATACGGTGCAGATCTTGTTCTGAAAGTGAAAGTTTAAATTTTTTTTCCTGTGTGTGAATGGGTGTAACTTTATGACTAATGGAGAATGTTTCTTTATGTTTCAATATTGTATGTGCAGGATGTTGCTAATTGTAAAGGGCTTGACAGGCTGCTCACTAGATTTGTTCTGGACAGAAAATTTTGAAGAAGTATTTAATGCAAAACAAAGCCATTTGTCTAACAAAGACCTCTTTTACATGAAGCTGCATGTTCCGAACAGATTATTGATTAAATTTATATCATTTTATGGACTGCTTTGAAATCTCTAAGCCTTACATTACCCTCCTAGGTTTTCCTGATATAGAAATATGTCCCTTACATGCATATAGACATTAGGGTTGATGATATGTTTATCATGCTTGGGGGAGAATTTGAAAAAACCTTAGTCTCCTCATACAGAGTATCAGCCATATACATGCTTAGAATAATTTTTCTGTGGTCTGACTTCGGAAGTGAGAAAAAAGTTTAACTGAAAAATAGATGAGCATCAGATGTGAGACCCAAGAGCCACGGTTTAAGAGTACTGAGAATATTTATCTTTGAGGCAAAAATCAGTTTTCAGTCAGAGTTTTAAATCTAAAATTACATTTTTCTACATCCCTCCAGGCAGACCTCTTCATCCATATATGTGCATTTCATGATTTAATTTTTCTTTCTTCTGAGAAAAAGTTTGCCCGAGGAAGATATACTTTTACATAGTTTCAGAATAACGTATCTTCCTAAGGACTGTACTTGTAAAAAACTTCTTCAAATCTCCTTCCTTCTTGTCTTGCACAGAGACTTGCCTTTTCAACAACTGGTCACTTTTCCTTTTGGGAGTTTTTCATAAATTCAAATGTAAAGGGTTCCAAGATGATTCCATGTCCTTTTTATGTTGAGGACACCAGAACTGCACACAATACTCCAAGGGAGGTCTCACAAGAGCAGAGTAGAGGGGCAGGATCACCTCCCTCGACCTTCTGGTCACGCTCGTTTTGATGCAGCCCAGGATACGGTTGGCTTTCTGAGCTGCAAGCGCACACTGCCGGCTCATGTTCATTTTTTCATCGACCAGTACACCCAAGTTCGAACAAGTCCAAAGGAGGACCACGAGGATGATCAGGGGACTGGAGCACCTCCTGTATGAAGACTGGCTGAGAAATTTGAGGCTGTTCAGCCTGGAGAAGAGAAGGCTGCACGGAGACCTCATAGCAGCCTTCCAGTATCTGAAGAGGGGCTATAGGGATGCTGGGGTGGAATCCTTAGTTAGGGACTGCAGTGATAAGACAAGTGTAACGGGTTCAAACTTAAACAGGCGAAGTTTAGATTGGATGTAAGGAAGAAATTCTTTACTGTAAGGGTGGTGAGGCAGTGGAATGGGTTGCCCAGGGAAGTTTGAATGCTCCATCGCCGGCGGTGTTCAAGGCCAGGTTGGACAGAGCCTTGGGCGGCATGCTTTAGTGGGAGGTGTCCCTGCCCATGTCAGGGGGGTTGGAACTAGATGATCTTCAGGTCCTTTCCAACCCTAACTATTCTATGATTCTATGATAAAAGATAAGAATAACACACACAAAAGTTTAAAAAGATAGTGGATAAACCTTTTTCTGTTTTGTTTGTTTGTTTTTCCTCCAAAAATGCATATGTACATTTTTACAAGTTAGAACAAACTTTTTAGCTTTTATTTCTGATACATCTTTACAGTAATATTTTATAAAAAACATGTTGATTAGAAGCAGATTTTTCTCCCCCTTAAATTGAATTGCATTCGTGAAATAGCATGTATTTCTGCTAAAGAACACAGAGGATTAAGACCTCATTTTTTACTCTGGAATGGTATTCAGGAATCTTGAATCCAGCAATGTATAGGATTTACAAATACAGATATTGTTCTGAGTTTGTTCTTCTGGCTAATAAACTCATAAATATCTGTTTGTGTTGTTATACTGATGCAACATTTCATTTCCAATTTGATTAATGAAATTATTTTTCTTATTTAACCAAGGTCTTAGTCTCTCTGTCCCCATGCATAAATAATACAGAATTGACCATCAAAATGTATCTTGTTGTCCAGAACTTACCAAAATGTTTAATACACGATGTAGACCATGTCAAGCCCTTAGTTGTAGTATTCTAATTTTACATATGTAACTGTTTATGATTTTGTTGCATTTACTAGGTTTGCTGGGATGGGTAATCTTCTTAAGGTCCTTACCAGGGAAATTGAAAACTATCCACATTTTTTCCTGGATTTTGAAAGTAAGTTCAAACAATTACAAGACAATGAGAGAATCTTTTCTCTGACTTTAACAGCAAACTGAGGAAAAACTTTTAAAACCTGTTTGCTTGCAGTGTGTATTTTCCAGCGCAGCCAATCTGTCCAGATCCTTGTCTTTAAAACCATTTGTTCACTCAGGACTCCTTTTCTCTTCCTTTTCTATTTTTCAGGAACCAAATGGGAAATCTTTTAAAAGTTCTCACTTGCACAGAGCTTGATCAGGGGCCAAATTTTTTCCTTGACTTTGAAAGTGAGCAAAGCTTCTTGCCTGGCTTGCCTTCTTTGCTTATTATTTCCTAATACACTGCATGTGCTTACGCATCATAAAGCAATTCAAAAGGGATTTGCAAACAAATCAAATTATGCTTCAACTGAACAGTGCTTTTTGATATTTATAAACCATACTTTAATTCATTCTGAGAAGGGAAGGGACAGAAAGGTAGATATGAAAGCAAAATCTTACCTTGAATTAGTTTGAAAACCTGATCCATTGTTAAATTTGCATATGAATGAACTTGACCTCAGCTTTAACAAATCAGTTTAAAAAGAAAAATTCTTTAAGTTGCTTCCTTGAATGGAAATACATGTTGGAAATAAACAGCTGAAAAAACATAAGTAATGGAGGTGGCACAACTTTTGCCTGGTTCAGTGATGATTTAACTGGGATTATTATAGTTTCTGAAAAGAAGGGAAGTGGTCAAAGTGTATGTGCTTGATTGCATCTCTCTTAATTGAATGGTTATCAGTTTGCAAAACAATGTTCCACATTCTAATTCCCTTGTCACATCTATATCTGATTCAAAGCTCTTTCACTTTTGCTGGTTGCAGTTTCCCTGCATGTACTTCCAGACATTGTCTTGGAAACTGGTCATCAAATCCTTAAGTATGGGTTTAATCTTACTTCACTACTGCTGTGAAATGATTTTTATTTAAACTGCTAACAGTGTGTGATGTTTTGTCTCTTTATATCTTCATTGTAAAAAAAAGTCAACAAAAAATTTTGAGAGAAGCCAGTGTTTTGAAAATAACTTTGTTTTGAAATATGGTTTAAGAGACAATTTCAGGTGATTATAGACACACATTTTATCAGCTTGAAAGTTTTCTTGAATCATTTATTCCTGAGTTATTTTTCTGAAAAAGAGTTACCGACATGATATGAGTCTGTGTGTGTGTTTACACGCACTGAAGCACTGATTCAAAAAGTCGTTTAAGCACATACCTCATGAAATTGTTCAAACATGCTTTCTTAAATGAGAGCTGGAGCGTATGACTAAAAGTTTGCACAGACCTGAATCTTCTCATCTAGATTTTATTTGCCTCATTATGAAGAATCAGTTTTAAATTACAGAAAAAAAAAAAGTTGATAAGTTGGTTTGGACTTAAGGTGCTGTGAGCCCTGTATCCCTGTTTCTTTCTTTATCATTTGAGAATTTTATTGTAAACCCAGGGTATCAAACCTTTATCCAAATCACCACATAATTTTTTTTTCCTCTCAGACGTTTGAAGGCTTTGGTAGTGCTCTGTAGCTTTGCCAAACTATTATTAAGGTTTTCAGCTACTCTGAGCTTCGAGGTTTAATGAGCTCCATCATGTCCTGGATGGTAAGAAAGTGCTGCTGACCCAGGCTGCAGACTTGGCAGGAACAAGAGGTCTGGCAGTGGGAAGCATTTATGGCATGGAGGTGGTAGTGAGAGGGGAAGATACCTGGTTTATTGCCTTGGCAGCAAACGTTGTTTGGTTTATTTCCCAAAAGTGCGTTGCCAAGAGCTGAATGGGGTAAAGCACCCTCTCCCACTGGAGGTGACCAGTAGTTAATGCAAGAACATGGGCATGCTAGTCAGGTATGTCTATCTAGAGAGGAACAAAACTCATCTCCAAATTTCAGTGAGTTTGATGCGAGTGAAAGGTTAAAATGTTTTACTTGTGAAATAAAGTTCTGGAGGTTTTTAAGGCATGAAATCTGTATCGTGTCGAACGGGTGTGACTGAAGGCATCTGTAGTTTTGTGCTTCGATCTTTAATTAGCCATCATATGGTGTAGCAGAATGGATGCTTTTAGTTAGTGGACATAGATAAGAGCCTGCTTACATTCTTGCTGAATGTGTGACTGACTTTCTGTAGCCGGAGTTTTCAGTTTGAGTTCATGAATAAAAATGGTGACTAGAGCTGGCCATTCAGAGCATAAAGGGGTATGTGGAGTTGATTCTTTAGTCTATTTTGTTACTTGCATTAGCATATTGTTTTCTACTTTTTGTGCACTTTTTCATTAGCCATAAGTTGAAATCTCAAGTATGTCAGTACTACTGAGATGTTTACAGAGGTTTTGGATGCTGCTGCTGTGTTTCACTGTTGGTTTGTTGGTTTTTTGGTTGTTTTTTTTTGTGGTCTTCATTTGGTATGTATTCTACCTAAAAGGAGAGTGTATGACTTACTTCTTCCTGCTGTGCGTACAATGTGCCACACAAATACTGCTTAAAAAACCAGAAACAGCCTTTTTCCTCATTTGCAGGAGTAGAACAGATACAACCTATTTCCATGCCTCAAAAATCAGAGTCTTTATGGGTTGGTGTTGATCAAAAGTGATACAAGTGTTTATAGAAAGAAAGTGGAAAAACATTATGGTGTTAACTTCATTTGACAGTTGATTTCATCTGTACTGCTCCAAAGGGAAGATCCCATGGGTGATGATTTACCACATAGTCTCATACCCTTATGCTAGAATTGAAATGTGGAACCACACAATTGCACCCATCGTGAATAGTAGCTGCATGGGAAAATTAATGTACTAAGAACTAGCTATTAAACATGCACCCCTGCCCCCTCCCAGACTTAACATTCTCTCCCTCACTTACTAAATACTCTTTCAGTCAGGTCAGGGTGATGTGGATGATGGCATGGTTGGAGGAGCCCCAGCAGTGGCATATGGATGGAAACAGAAGTGCAGGAGAGGACAGCAAACAGTAGTACAGATTTTGATGTCTTAGGTCAGTGCTGAAGCTACACAGTAGTTAGTGTAGTAGGTTTTTATTCGGTTGCTTTCCGTTATTACCCTTAACTAATACATATGTCATGGGCAATATGTTGTAAGGGTGAGTTGTTCTGTGCAACAAAAATTATTGTGAGTTATTATTCTCCAGGAGGACAATCTGGCATTGCATCTTTTGAAAAATGCCATTATTGGCTTTTGCGTTTGTTTTAAAATATACTTAATTACAAGTTGCTCTTCTTTGCTTGCATGCTCACTCTTCTCTTAATTATTTTTCACCAGCCGAAGGTTTTTTATATTTAGCCTTAGTCCTTTCGATACATTTTTTTCTATGCAAATCTTGAGGTCTTGAAAAATGGGAAGGTAGAAACAGAACTTAGAAAAATAAGTTTTCTTACCTAATTCAGAGTTGTGGGGTTTTTTCCTCAATATCTTTCCTTGTGCTATAGTTGAAGATGAGCAAAAATCATGAAAAAGAAGTAAGTTTCAAATTTCACCTTCCAATTGTTGGAAGGTTTTTAATAGCTATTTTAATTTTTCCCTAGAAAAGTTTAGGCTACCAAAAAGATAATGTTTAAAATTATCTCCTTCCCCCCCCCCCCCCCCATTTCCTACAGCTGTCAATAGGATCAGTTGTGATTCTTATGGCATCTTTTATTAGTATTCTTCTTGATTCCAGATGGGGAACCATGTTCTGTAACTCCATGGTCATACTTGAAAAAGCTTGAACCCAGCATTAGTTTCAGTTAATGTGAATAGCAGAAGCAGTTCTGTATGATCACCCATAATCATTTCAAGAGTTAGGCAGTTACTTTGGATCTGTGCAAAGAGAAGCAATTTAAAGATCCATTTAGTCCAGCCTTAAAAGCTAACAGTGACAAATTAGAACAGTGGTAACTTCAGAGAGTGATATGGAGAATAGTGTTTTCCTGTGCAGGTGAAAAAGCATTTTCCTTGAGGTGAACTCACGCTATCTGCACTCAGCCAAGTTAATATTTTTTTTTAGGGTCTACTGAAAGGTTAATGTAAAGAAAAAGAATCTCTTCATTCCCAGAAAGTGAACTGTATTGCTGTTTTACACTTGTATCTTGGTATGGGCATCATTAATCAAAACGCTACATTCTGGATTGATTATAGAACACTTTCTTTGCCTTAATACTTTTCTTAGCTCTCAACTAAAAAAAATGTTGAGAAGAGTGAGTGGTGAGTGGGTGGCAAGTATTGAGAGTCTGTGGGTGTCAGCATTTCATAAGCCCATAGGACAAATTCTCTTTAAATGGGTTTTGTCAGTTTAAGAACCATTTTGTTCTTTAGATTTTGACCTTGTTTAAAATGCTCACAGGTAAATTTAATTCTGGATATTTGAAGCTCTTTCCATAGTAGTTTGCACGTGCTCTTTTTTTTTTGCAGAAAATCTACTGTCAAATAACTGTTGCCCATAGAAAGCCTATTTCAGGCAAAATAAATAATTCCTCGTGAATTCTTGGGAATACTTTGGTTGAGGTATTTTTTATTTTATTTTTTTATTTATTTTAGCTTAAAATACTAAAGCTTACAGATTATTGGGAGAAGGTGTCCTTAAATGACACCTTCAGTACCATTCTCTCCTCAGACAATAAGCAACTTTTATAAGACCAAACTCTAACCTTAAACTGAGCAGGTTCCCTTTTTTCCTACGTATCTGGGGGCTTGTTACCTCATCCTGATTTAATCCCCCTTATACTCCCAACAGTCAAGGACACTTATTTTCTAGGATTTCCCATCCCCAGAAATATTAATGAATTTTTCAGTTATTGTTAATGTATGATTAAAAGTCTCAATTAGAATATGTCTGGCAGCAGAGCAACTGCCCTCTTTTTTGCATAATAGGGTATTAATACCCTTGTTCTCCAGGTAGCAAGGATAGAAATGGTTTTGTTTCCAGCTTGCTGGAGGTTAAACTCTTGTCTCCTGTGCTGTAGGGAGTACCCTAAGCAAGAAGCAGTGGCTCAGTCAGAGGCCTGTCCACTTCTGTCACACAGCTGAAGCCTGGCACTGATACCCCTTGCACAGCGCCATGCCTGTAGCAAGTATGAACAATTTAGGGAGCTTCATTTTGTTACAGCTAGTTTAGAAAGTTTAGATTCACAAATCCATTGCAGACTGGATAGGGTACTGTTTCCACCTAATACTATTCTTTTTTAATGTATGGAGTGTAGCAGGTTCTGATACCCTCTAAAAAGTGTAGTTATAATCACTTTTGTCTTTTCTGAAGACATAAACTAGCTTTTTGTCTAGTTTTTCCCAGTTTGGAATAGGAAAAACCACTGCCATGGTGACAAACTTGAAATAAGACTTCAGCATTATACAGTAAAACAGACTTACTGCTCTCATAACTTGCTGTCAGTGACTAGTGGAATTACTAGCCACCTTCAGCAGTGGATAGGAGAAGAAAAGCTGAAAGCAGAGCCTGGAAGGCTCTTGTTTTATTTGCTCTTCTTTCGCTAGGCTGTTGAGGCCAGGAGGTTATGATTTGTTTTTGACAAATATGATTCCACGTTCATGGAAATGAAAGCACTAACCAGCTTCCATGGGAATCATAATCTGCAGCCAGTTTGACTGAGGGGGAGAAAAACATCCTATGCATCTTTCCTGCATTTCAGATACAGAAAGGATGTGTAGATTAGATGCGCTTTTTAGTACTGTCTTACCTTTTCATGCAAATTAATTACTTGGCTATTATACTTCATTTTGCATTGATAAAGGCTTCATATCCTTCTTTTATTTAATCTTGTGCTATGAGTATTAATGTATTACCTACATTGCAGTTTCTGTTTCTTTGAATTCTTCACTTGGTGAAGAATAAAACCTCAAAACTGTTCAGAAAACTATTTGGATTAATTTTTTTTTAATTTTTTTTTTTTTTTGAGGGGGAAAAAGCGAAACAAAGTGCAGGTATTTTTTCTAAGAAAAGAATGATGATTGCACATTCTTTCCCCACCAGGCACCTGAAATGCTTAATGCATCCACAAATGGATTGTAATGGGTCCAGTGTTCCACCTTCTTTTTTTAATGTAAGTCTGAAGCCCCATCCAAAATGTTGAATAGACCATAAGTAAAGGTGAAAGAGAGCATTTGTTCATGGAATGGATGAATTGTCATATCCTGATTATTTCTGATGGAGCCAATGAAATTGCATTCCTTCCCAGAGATAAAATTTTTGCTTTCTAAGTGAAAATTTCCTGGTCGAATGTGTATATGGAGGAGTCAAGCACAGTCTGACTCTTGAATGAATTTGATAGAGGGTTCATTTAGTTGTCAGGTTTAGGATTTGCTTTAGAAAGATTTAGGCAAAGGTGAAAGGGTTTCCTGTTTGTCTTATTAAAGACAGTGTACTCTGAATGCTAATCATGGTTACTCAAGACTCATGAAATGCTGTAAGTCTGGTGATTTTGATACCTTATTATTGAGAGGGCTTGCAGTCAATGTGGATTAGTCAGTGCCTGTGGTTTTATTTATAAATTGTCTCAAATTGCCTGAATGCATGCTGGTTCTATGGTGGTATGGGGTAAAAGGAGAGCACAGCCAAGCAATGATTCCATGCTGTGATTCAGGAATGGCATTTTTGTACTCAGAACAGGTTTTGGTATTTTTGGAATAGAAAACCAGTTTTAAAAGCCACAATCTGTCATGAAGAAATCTATATTCCTTTTAGTTGTTGTTGCTGCAATTACTATTATTGTTGTTGACGGCAAGATGAGATCTTTTTCAAACTGATTGATTGCAGGTATTTTAGCTGACCATTTTTGGCAAGATCTTTGTATAAATCCCTTTTGAAACACGGCCATGATCTTATCAGAACATCTTTTTGCATAACATATTTCATAAGTAAGATGCATGGGGTTTTTTAAAAAGCCTGAATCGTCCTCCCAATCCTTATTTGTAAGCTAAACACTTTCAGCGCTTTTGGCATTAATATGAACTGCTTCTGCAAATGCAAGCTAAGCCTGTTGCTCTGTAGCTTTTGCAGCCCTCTTCCTCTCCCTTTCCTTTCTTTCCCTTTTCCACCCCTCTACTACTTTCTACTTCCCCAGGTGCTGGGATCCTACAGAAAGCTTAGTGGGTTTCAAATTCTCAGCCTTCCCCCAACTTCTAGAAGATGAACTGGGAAAATTTTAAAAAGACTAATAATAGGGGGTGTTAATAAAAGTAATTTTTAAGTTCCAAAACGCTGAGCTGGCTATAGTGTTCAAATTTTTATTAGAGGCTAACACTTCTTAAAGTAAATAAATAGTAAAAAGTAACTTAGAAGTACCTTGTTAACCAACCAATGCTTCAGGTGACGTGAACATGCAAATTTTATACTTACAAACTTTATTGATAAATAACTTACTCTTTTATGTCTTAATAATCACTGAAAATGTTACTTTATTTTAAACTTTTATTTGACTATTAAAATATAGATACTGATTTATAGGTGTCACTTATCTTCCCCTACTCTACTGTTGAATGGTATGTAACTGTTTATTTAGCAAGATTACTTTCTCCATTAAATTCAGAAGCATTTACTGTTTTTTCTCTTTATCACAAGGTGGCACACCCCTTACCGTGTATAAATGAGTCTTCTTGCAGCTTGGGGAAAGAACCAGTCAGTAACGCTGTAAACTTAACCTGACTAATAGATTGGTTCAACAGCTGTGTCCCAGCTGGGATTTTCCTGTTCAGGACAGTTTTTGCCTTTGGTGCTAACCTTCCCTTGCCTTCTTTTGTTTGTGGATTGGTTTTTTTTGTTTGTTTGTTTTGTTTCTTTTTTTGTAGTTATGTAAAGTATATTGGATATAAAACCCAGCTGAGTAAGCCTGGCTTATTTTTGCTTTCTCTTGTTCTGTCTTATAAACAAGATTAGGAAAAACTCCCATAGTGAAACAAAAGTCAAATCAGATTGTTTCATGTGAGTGGCAGAGTATGCGGGGGGAGGAGGCGGCTACCAACCGGCCGGGAGGAGACGGCAGAGAAGCCGAGCCCAGCAGAGTCCATCTGAGCCACTCATGTGACTCACTGTGACATAGAAATATAAGACAGATTTTAAGTATTAGTTTTGTTTCTAATGGGGGTGGGTAAATGAATACAGTTATGATAGATGGGTGGAAAACTGTGTCTTATTTCTTGATGACAGTGAGAAGACTAAATAGAAAAAGTATTTTTAAAATTTGTTGTCTATTAATGTTGAGATGTATACAGTAGCCCTTAATCAGTGTGTTTTTAACTGAGGTATCTCATTGCCTTTAATTCAAACAATCAGCCCTTAAGTCCTAAGATGCACCTTCAAAGTGTTTTCTAAAGTTCTATCTTTACATGCAAGTACACATTTACAGGGAAAAGAAAAAGTGTCTCTGTAGAAACCTTCAGGGACAACGATTATTTCTACAAATACTGATTACAGGTATATATGTAGGTCATCCAGTCTTTAGTCAGTGCCAGTTGTCTTGATGTTTCAAAGCAAGAGAAGGTAGATGTCTAACATGTTGATGTTCTAGGGATAACATCACTCCCTGGTGTGACACTGCCGTGAAAATCCCATCGGATGGGATTTGAATGGGAAAATTGATCTACTTCCAACTGTCATTTCTGAACAATAAAGGTCTACAGGTCACTCCCTCCCTGAAAACTGATCATTGAAAGAGCTGGATTTATTTTTGTAGCAGGAATGATCTCTGACATAAGAAAAATGTTTATTTTTAACAGTACTGTATCTGTGTTATACAAAAGGAGAAATAAATTACTCTTGTTAAGGAAGCCTGGAGGAAAGTCAAAGTGGCATAATATCCCACTGCTCCGTCCTCTGAAAGGCTGATTTTATCCCCAAGCTGCAAGAAAAGTGAACAACTCTTTGTAATTGAGCTGTAGAGCTCATGAAAGAACATTTTTACTAAAGGACTGATGTATTATCTATTTTCAAGTAACACTGCTTTATGATACTGCTTCACTTTAAAACGCTGCATTTTGAGAAGAGTCATTGTGAAGCAGAGTATACAAGAACCGTAGAAAGCAGAAACTTGGAAGTTAGCAGAACAACAGTGCAGTATAATTGTATCATTTATAAAAACACATCAAAATGGAGTTACACATAGTCAAGCTGGATATAATGTTGAGTAGAACTGAGTAATCTTGCTATTTGCATTGCAGCTACCTTTTGACTTTGGTTCATTTTGCTCTTCTATTTCTTAGATGCACAGCCCACGGATGGAGAAAGGGAGGTATGGAATCAGATCAGTGCAGTTTTACAGGACTCGGAAAGTATGCTTGCCGACCTTCAGGCATACAAAGGAGCTGGACAAGAAATTAGAGATGTATGTTTGTTAATGACAGTTCTTCGGAAACAAAATCAAGCAAAACTTAGTGTGTTCCTTGCTTCTGTATCCAAGCACGTTCTATGAAATGTTACGATTTAGAATCACAGAATGGTTTGGATTGGAAAGAACATTGAAGCTTATCTAGTTCCAACCCCCTGCCATGATGGGCAGGGACACCTTCCACTAGAAGTTGCTCAAAGCCTCCTCCAGCCTGGCCTGTAACACTGCCAGGGATGGGACAGCCACAACATCCCAGCAGAGCCTGTTCCTATGCCTCACCACCCTCCTGGTGAAGAATTGCCTTCTTGTATCTCAGCTAAATCTACCCTCTTACAATCTGAAGCCAATAGCCTATGTTCTGTCAATACATGCCCTCATAAAAACTCCCTCTTCACTTTCTTTGTTGGCCCCTTGAGGTGCTTGAAGGCTGCTCTAAGATCTCCCTGGAACCTTCTCTTCTCTAGGCTGAACAGCCCCAACTGTCTCAGCCTTTCTTCACAGGACAGGTACTCCAGCCCTCTGATCATGTTCATGGCCTACTCTGGACCCACTCGAACAGGTCGACATCCCTCTTGTGTTGTGGGCGCTAGAGCTGAACGCAGTACTGAAGGTAGGGTCTCAGGAGGTAGGGTCTCGGGAGATGGGGTCTCAGGATGGTGGAGCAGATGGAGGGAATCACCTCCTTGTTGAGCTTCATGAATTTCACACGGGCCCATCTCTCAAGCCTATCTGAAAAATTAGAAAATATATTACAGATTATGTGTACCATTGAATACAAAGACCTAATTAGTTTTCGTGGGGGTTTTTTGCTTCTTAAACTTACTGTTAGTAATTACTATATTTACTATATTTTTTCACTTCTAAAAGCGCTGTTTCATATGCCTCATTTCATACATCGCATAGTAGAAGTCAAAGTTGAGGACATGGAAGAAAATACTCAGATGTTAGAAGTACACTGTAGAAGAAGTTGAAAATAGTAGTTTTTCAGTGGAAGTGAAATAATGAACCACAGTAAATTATAACCTTACATCCACTTTACAGACATTCTGTGAAACTGGTCCAAAAGTACAATTTTGAACTTTAACTTAAAATTATTTAACTTAAAAGTATTCAAGGCCAGGTCAGATGGGGCTTTGAGCAACCCGGTCTTGGAACTAGGTGCTTTTTAAGGTCCCTTTTAACACAGACCGTTCTATGATTCTATGATTTTTCTCAGCTAACCAAGCATATTTGTGCATCAGTTTCACAGTTACTGTTAGCGTGAGCTGTTGGTTACTTGAGAACCTGAATGGAGACCTCATAGCAGCCTTCCAGTATCTGAAGGGGGCCTATAGAGATGCTGGGGAGGGACTCTTCATTAGGGAC
>JARCZZ010009589.1:0-19860 GCA_030323915.1 Brotogeris chrysoptera
TGGAGACCAGTAACGAGTGGTGTCCCTCAGGGATGGGTGTTGGGACCGGTCTTGTTCAACATCTTTGTGGGTGACATAGAGAGTGGGATTGAGTGCACCCTCAGCAACTTTGCCGATGACACCAAGCTGTGTGGTTCGGTTGATACATTGGAGGGAAGGAATGGCATCCAGAGGGACCTAGACACGCTTGTGAGGTGGGCTGATGCCACCCTGATGAAGTTTAACCATGACAAGTGCAAGGTCCTCCACCTGAGTCAGAGCAATCCCAGGCACAGCTATAGGTTGGGCAGGGAAGAGATTGAGAGCAGCCCTGCTGAGAAGGACTTGAGGGTGTCGGTCGATGAGAAATTGAACATGAGCCAGAAGTGTGTGCTTGCAGCCCAGCAAGTCAACTGTATCCTGCGCTATATGAAAAGGAGCGCGAGCAGCAGCTCGAAGGAGGTGATCCTGCCCCTCTACTCTGCTCTCAAGAGACCTCACTTGGAGTATTGTGTGCAGTTCTGGTGTCCTCGACATCAAAAGGACATGGAACTGTTGGAGGAAGTGCAGACGAGGGCCACGAGGATGACGAGGGTACTGGAGCACCTCCTGTATGAAGATAGGCTGAGCAAGTTGGGGCTGTTGAGCCTGGAGAAGAGAAGGCTGCATGGAGACGTCATAGCAGCCTTCCAATATCTGAAGGGGGCCTACAGGGATGCTGTGGATGGACTTTTCATTAGGGAATGTAGTGAGAGGGCAAGGGGTAACGGGTTCAAACTTAAGCAGGGGAAGTTTAGATTGGATATGAGGAAGAAATTCCTTACTGTAAGGGTGGTGAGGCACTGGAATGGGTTGCCCAGGGAAGTTGTGAATGCTCCATTGCTGGTGGTGCTCAAGGCCAGGTTTGACAGATCCTTGGGTGGCATGGTTTAGTGTGAGGTGTCCCTGCCATGGCAGGGGGCTTGGAACTAGATGATCTTATGGTCCTTTCCAACCCGAAGTATTCTATGGTTCTGTGATTCTGATATTTGCAGACATCTGACATTTTGATATTTTGACTGCTATTTCAAAGTGTCTTCTGCTTATCTTATAACTGTTCTTCATGTACTCCGTGACTGTCTGTCCTAATTTTCTGGCATGTCCTCTTGATCTTAACTCAGTTTCTGATAAACATATATAACAAGTGGTTTTAGCAATGATAAATAATAAAATAACACTGATCACTCCAACAGTCGGAATCATAAGCCTATCAGAGACAATTTTATTTTGGAATATATCTCATTTCCATAAAACTAATATTAATTATTTATAACTGGTTTCTCTTTATCAACTTCTATAAATCAAGTCCTACCTAAAACACCTGATTATTTTATGCAGAATCAGTGTGAGAATTAGGTAGCTAGTTGAGTCATCACATTTGTACCCATTTTAAATTAAAACACTACATTAACACTTTTTTTTTAATTGCCTTCAGATTGAAAATTCCTAATTGCTTTAAGTTGTGTTAGAAATCAACGCTGAGAAACTGGGAAGCTTCTTATCCTTTTAATTTTTCAGTCTTTGGGACAGGAAGTTGGCCATGTCTGTTGCTTTAAAAACAGCTAGCTATAGGATCTTCAGTTTTTTATTTACTGTAGGAAGTATTTCATCAGAAAATTGTGAAATGACTGCATTTATCTCATTTTTTTAAACAGTAGCAGAAATATTTATCCAATAGAAAAGGGAAAGATGTGTTATTTTTGATATATTATTTCAATATAGTAAGGGGAAAATAATATTTTTAGGATTTCTTTTGTTCTTAGTATAGCTAAAAATATCTTTCATATCTTAGGTTGTAAGCTTTCTCTTATGCCTTTTTGTTTCTTTATCAGCTTTTTACCATTCTTAGTTTTCAGTGTATATTCATTGCTAACAGTGACCCTATTTTGCTGTTTATGATATACCATTTTTAGTTTTCAGTGTATATTCATTGCTAACAGTGACCCTATTTTGCTGTTTATGATATACCATTTTTATTTGAATATAAAGTGATTCTGACCAAATTGCAAATGAGACTTACAGTTGATTTTAGGAGAGTAGTATATGGACCCTGGATACATGATAACCCCGGCTGCAGTTGTTTCCCATATCTCAACAGCCACACCATACAACCTCACATTTGCAGCAATGGCCTCCCTCCTCCCATCTTCATTCTGCAAATTTTCCCTGTCAGTGTTTTTTCTATGCATCTCTGCACACCAGGGCATTTACCCCTGTCCTGGGTTCAACCCCAAACAAGAAAGGTCTCAACTGTAAGGCAGGAGCTTCAGCAACTTAATGTTTACTTCTTCAGCATGTCTAATCCCCAAGTAATCAGGGCAGAGTTTTGCTCCACTCTTGGCTAAGTTAGAGGCTCAGCCACAGAACTGCAGCTCTCACCTTCCCTGCTTCCACACAATTCTTTTCAGTTTTCACCTTAACTTTTCCATGTCAGGGTGAATTGTGACTATAATGAGTCATATTAGGGGTCTGCTACAGTCTCCACACCGCAGAGAGTCAGACTGGATGAATGCCAAGAAAGATTGCTTCTTTTCATTGTGATTTGTCTCTCAATACAGATTTGTGACAATCTCATTAAATAATTTTAAACAATTGCAATTTATCTTTCATATTTTTATTAATAAATTTTATTAATAATTAATTTGGATCAGAACTCTTCACGTATCTGTGTCAGTATACTAATTAAAGCTCTTGGCTGGATTTCTGTAGAGATTTCTTTAAAGGGCTTAATTTTTCGTGCCTAATGAAATGTAACAAGCCATCGTGCTTATACCCATGCAAACATTTATTGATTAGCTTCCTTATCAATAATTTCTTTGTCCAGATGAGATTTATGATTATACAGAACACTTTTTAATTTATTAAATAGCCTCTTTAGTAATGTTGATAACGTTCAGAAAGCTCTGTAGCTTAAGAATGCAACCATCTGCCACTCCAGACACACTATTTGGTGATAATGTGTTATGCAAACAGGACAGACAGGTACTTAAAGAACTAATGATCTTGCTGTCATGGAGAACACCATAGCTTGTAGCTATCACAGACCTTATCTTGATTAATTTTTGAAAACATTCAGACATTCAAGAATCATTCAGTGCAAACTAAAAACTGATTCAGAAATAGCTGCGTTTTAATGTATGTCAATTCTCTTCACCTTTTACCCATCCAGTTTTCCTACAGCCATTCCTTGGGTATTCTAACCATGTCTATCATTTCTCTAGCTTCCACTAAAGGCAAAAGTATATTCAAATTGATGGTTTTCTTCTTTAGACTATACTTCATATCAGAAAGATTTAATGAGTTGGAAATCCACAATATCTGTTTTTACAAAATTTTTGAAATAATTTTAAAAGTGTACTCTAAAAAAATTGAACAATTTGGGAAGTCACCTCAGGGAAGATACCTGTTTGCAAAAGTCTTTCTAACAACACAGGATAAGTTCCCTAAAAATAGTCATTTACAGAAAAATTTGTGCAAATTCTCATCTCTTCATAAAAAGAAGGCATTTCCATAAAATAACAAATAATTACTGAAAAAATCATGGGTGTCAAAAGGCCACAAGGTACAAGTATTATTTGCAGAACAAAGATGTCATGAATTTCATGGTCTCAGATGGGTTCTTCTCTTACAAAAAAAAGATCAAATTTTATGTTATTAACAATTATCAGAACTTGGAAATGGGTAAATTCTTGAAGCAAAGTTTAGTTATCATGAAATAATTCAGGTTTGGAAAAAGTAAGAAGATAATTTAGGTGATAATTTTTTGCATATATTATTTTGATTATTTATTTATGTAATTATTATATTCACTAATTATTTATTTTGCATAGAATATTTAATTTTTGAAACTTCATTTTGAAGATGATTAAAATTGACATTTTGCATATGTAGAACCACAGATTACCTTATTCCAGACTGTGATAATAACCTTGCATTTTTTTCCATATCATGCTCCAAAATGGCTAAGAATGTTCTCATGACTAAGATTGCTTTCCTGAAAACAGTGGGGAATTGGGATCATAGGACCACAATTTGGTAAAAGATTCTTACAGAACTAAAAAATTACTTACATGAGTATTCCTATGATGTTTACAGGGGTTAGTCATGCTTAAATTCAGTGCTTTGGTGCTTTGCTGAATTAAGCTCCAGATACAGTAGAATGATACTTTAAGTTCAGCCTTGAACACAGAGTATAACATAATATCACTTATCTAAGTTCTTGGGGAAGAAGGGAAAAAAAAAAACTGAGAAGGGAGCCATCTGCTAAGTTCTTCAAAAAGTTAGTCTAACTGAGAAGTTAGGCTGTCCCTGCCCTGGAAAACCTGTAATATAAATAAGACAGAAAACTATTGAAAAAGACTGACAATCTGAAAGAACAGACATAGCTGGCAAGCACAGTATCAGTGCCGTATTTTAACAAGCTTCACTTTCTTTTCCACTATGGTGGTCATTCTTTGTCTGACTAGCAAAGGAAGAGTGAAAGGTAGGAGGAAACGAGGTATAGAGCAATGTGAAAAACAGAGGAAGAAGGCAGGCAATCAGAAAGAGAGAGGATTTGGTTGGTATTCAGAGAAAGCCAGTAATCAGCACAGATGAGTAAGCATACAGCAAAGGAACTGTGGAAATTTTTTAGGTTGTCCTTAGTTCTTCAGTTTCCAGTTCGTCTTCTTGACAGTTTTTTTGTCTTCCATCCCTCAATGTTATAAGACTAAGGAAAGAAAACATAAATGTATAAAAGCATATCTCTAGAAAATAGTTATATCTTGTATAGTTCCGCACCTAGGAGTGCTTGACTTCCTGGACCTTGTTCAGGATGTAAATGTCCAGCCTATACCTATGGTTGATATAGGATCAATACTTATTGATCCTTCTTTTTCCACACCTTACCAGAGTAAGTATAATTTAAGAAAATTCTAATTTCTAAGTAAGTGTCTAATTTAAAACCAAATATATCAACATTCATTTTGAGAACATTTCTTGTGAGGAAAAATTATCTCTAATGAAATATTGAAATGAAAAACAGTGCCAAGGTATTTCTGGTTTTATTTTTTTCCACTTTTTCTAACTTATACACTGCTAGCTACCATGGATGAAGGGAAGAATCTGAAAAGAGCAGATAAATATTTATTCTCTCACATTTCTGTAAAGTTAACACAAGTTGACCTAAATAAGTTAACTTCTTTATTCAAATATAATTGGATACAAACACTATTTAAACTTATGTTCTGTATTAAATCTGTATGCTTCTGGGACAACTACAGGTCTCCTAAGAAAAATTTTTTTGCAGAGTTTTTCACCTGAGTGATGACACAGTGATTACTGGTGGACTCAGTTTCCTTCAGATAAAAATCTGGAATTCTCTTGGTCTAATATTGTTAATTTCCAAGAGTTGTAGGCAAACTTTGGTTTTAGAAAGCAAGCAAAATGATAATTTTCCTAATAAGCAGCCTCTTGTATGCCTCTACAATAAATTCAGTACTTGAGAATCTGTCTCTGTCTCCCTTCAAAATCACTTTTATAACTCTGCCTCCTGCCTTTCCCATGCTAACTCTCACATTTCAATAAAACATGTTGCTAATGATTTGATTTTATATGAATTACACCTGCACAGGCCTGGCCATTTGTTTTAATGCCTCCAATGGCAACCCTTTACCACCTACAGATATTTCATTAGATAAAGGCATTTAATCAGTTCTGCCTTCAGTCCCAAAAAGAGGGAGTGAGTGACACATCCTTTCACATTAACAAGGTCTGATTCTTTCAGGACCAATGACTTCTCTCTGTAGCAGTGTGGTGTTCTGCTGTGATGGACACCATACTACGTAAGTATACACAAAAAATAGTCACTCATTCAATTCCAGTGTAGCAACATGACTCTTCTTCCCTCTAGTAATGTGTATTCACACCTCTTCCAAATACTTTTGAACTTTAAATCAACTCCTATATTCATCAGTCTTTTATAATTTTTTGTTAGTTGAGCAATGTTCAAGTTTACAATGTATTCTTTTTTATCTTTTTTCTGCTTGCTCTAAAAAAAAGGGAAAAAACCACCAAATTATGCATTTGTTCTGAAAAGAAGCACAGGTGGATCTGAAAAGAACTGTTTGCTTCTTACCTGCCAACATAAAATTCCTAATTGGATGGCTTGCTGTTGTGGTTTAAGCCCAGCTCTAACTCAGTACCATGCAGCCGTTCACTCACTCCCATCCTTCCTCCCCCCAACTCCTGGAGGGATGGGGAGAAGAATCAAAACAATGTAACTCCCACGGGCTGAGATAAGAACAGTCCAGTAACTAAGGTATAACACAAAACCACTACTGCTACTACCAATATAATATTGCTACTATACTGCTACTATACCAATAATAATAACAATAATGATAAGGGAAATAACAAGGGAAGAGAATACAACTGCTCACTACCTGTTGACAGATACCCAGTGATCTAACCCTTCTGGGTGACTGCCCCCAGTTTATACAGTGGGCATGTTGTGATGTGGTATGGAATACTTCTTTGGCTAGCTTGGGTCAGGTGTCTAGTCTCTCCTTCCTCCCGGATTCCCCTCCTCCCTGGCAGAGCATGAGACTCAGAAAGTCCTTGGTCAGACCAAAACATTACCAAACAGTGACTGAAAACACTGGTGTTATCAGTGCTGTTTCCGGGCTGAAAGTCAAAACCACAGCACTGCACCAGCTATTAAGAAGGAGAAAAAATGACTGCTACTGCTGAACACAGGATACTTGCTGTGACGAAAGACCATTTGGGGAAAAAAACAGTAACACTGCACTTTGTTTTTTCCCTGAAGGTGAATTTTATAATGATGCCCTAGAAATAAGGCACTCTTACAGTTTCCATTTACACACCCATTTGAAGACAAAAATATTTTAAATTGTGTGGCATTTAGGGACATGATTTAGTGGTGTACTTGGTAGTGTCTAGCTGATGGCTGGACTCGACAATCTTAAGGGTCTTTTCCAACCTAAACAATTCTCTGATTCTATAAACAAATTTAAAATAATGAAAACAGTAATCTTTTCCTATATGACTTGTGACTTTTTCCCAGTTCAATGACAACAGATAAAAATGAATGTAGCTGAGAAGTGTGGCTATTACTGAATACTATCTATTTTCATGAATATTAGGATAAAGGAGAGATTAAAACTGCTGCAGAGAATAGAGTATATCTGTAAAATATAAAACCATGTATTGAAATATAGTGGGAAGAGGCAGGTATTTTTGGAATGTTTAAACAGATATACGTTGCAAATCGCTAAAGACAGTAATGGATGCTGTGGGAAAGTACTAACAGGGAGTAAACTGGACAATGGCACACGTGACCTTTTCTTACCTCTTTTCTGAGTGCTCAGTTTAAACTTTAGTTAAAACAGAAGTCTACATCTGTGTCAGCAAACAAGCAGGATACTAAATTTAAAGTATTTTAGAAATAGGAAGTATATTGTGTAAATGTGTTTTCCCAGAAATTATCGAAGTTGTATTCACTCCATTCTCATGTTACAATGCCTTGTTTTCAGACAATTGTTTCTACCTTCCAAGTAATTTGGTCTAAATGGTCTAAATCTTTTTTTTTTTTTTTTTTTTTTTTTTTTTTTTTTTTTAAAAAAATGGTCTAAATCGGCTTTATTTTCTCAAAGGTTTCCCAAGTGGCAATGTTTTCCTAAGGTAGGAATTGACTCTTCAAAACTCAGTGCAAGGCTTTCTTCTGGAGGCATTTTGGGAGTAGAGAAGGGTTTTGGTGTTTGTTTCATCTGAAAATCACTAAAAGGTCTGCTTCAGGATTCAAAAATGTGAAGGTAGGAGAAAATCATTCCAGGTTCTTGGTCTCATTTCTGTGTTTGTGGTATTGCCAGGAAAAACTCAAGCTAATTTTGGACACCTCTGTATTTAAGAAATATTTATCCCAGGAGCACCACTTGCCGTCCATGGGAAACAGATCGCAAGCCTTGGAATCTCCACAATACTAGTTTCTCAAATGATACTTTGTCCTGGATGCATTACATAAAACCAGCTGAACTGGAAAAGGCTAATAACTCCGTGTTTGAGCAGCAGCTCTTCATCTTACTGATGACATCCTTCTGTCTGTGTTTGGGCACCAGAGGGTTAGCCTGGAGAGTTTCAGAGCTGCCAGTACAGTTGGACTGTGTGTGGGAGTTGTAATAATCGAAGTTTGGGAGGCTCTTCTCACTCACACACTAACCAAGTGTTGTCCATCTGGAGTGACAGTCAGGCATTGGCCCCTTCTGTGTCTGTTTCTGCCAACTAAAATGTCACTTCTATGAAAGGCTGCAAGGGGTGACCAAGTAAGACTTTCTCATCATCATCCCGCAGAGCACTCTCTGGGTTGGCAGCGTAGGACATGGCAGGTGGGAAAAAATCTCTTCCTGTCTCAGTCCAGAAGTATTTTCTTCAGTCACAATGTGAGAAAGGCAGTACTGGACAAAATGTAAAGCAGTTACTGGAGAAACAAAACTAGTGGGAGAGGGATGGGTGGGCAAGGTTGTGGGTTGGATACTGGAGATGACAGAAAACTAGCTGGAAATACTGACATCAATATTTTATTGGCTTATGACAATTTTTTAATGAAAATGTTGCAGTTTTGGTGAATCTCTCTAGAAAATGTTCTTATCATTCCATGAAATATTCTGACCTTCTCACTGTTCTTTTCCAAGCAGTACCTTGAAATTTCAAAGGAAACACAAGTTATTCCAAAGTCTGGGGAGGAGGGACAGAATAGAAATGTGAAGTTTCAGCTGGCAGTGGCAAGTGGCAGACGAGGGCTTGCACTGTGTCTGCAGGCACAGGAGGGTTAGAAGCTTATTTAAAAGTGATTCTGTCCATGCATCCTCATCTGCAGCAGTTGGGGCTCTTTGCATGAAGAGTTGTGTCTGTGGACACAGTTCGGGATAGTTTTACTTTCCAGGTATGGTATCCCAAGAGGAACTCAGAGGTAAAAATATTATTCTCCAGAGGACACTAATGTGCTGTTCTGGCTTATCAGGAGAAAATTTCTTCCCTACTCTCATGCACAATACAACACATGGAAAATCAAATACTCTTCTGTTTCACACCTGCCCAAGTGAATCTAGACCTTATGTGGCTGTTCAAAGCCTGCTAAGCCCTCCTGCTCAGAAGACAAAGCCTTGTGTGTGGTGTGAGAGGGCACTAAGTAGTCTTACTCTTACAGGCTCTATTATCAGCTTCCCAGAGGCAGGGTACTGCCTAAAGTGAGCAGAAAGAGAATATTCCCCAAAACATGTTCTGTGCCTTGTTCCAGATATATATAAATTATGATAATTATGTGGCTCTCCAGCTGAACGTGAAGCTAAAGCAATAGTAATAAATAAAAATTTCTAGATTACACTCTTTAGCCTTTGTCCATAATAAAGCTGTGGCTAGCAGGTCAATTTAAAGCAGGTCTCTGGGGACAAAGAAATAAATGCTTTCATTGCACCATAAAAGTCTCAGCAAAAAGCAGGGAAATAAAGTAATTCTAGTGTGGATGTTAGTGCCATTAGAACATTACCCAATGAAATCAGACATATTACTGAGGAAAAACATGAGACCAGGAGAAAACACCCACAAAATTAACAGTACTCATTTCAAACACTGCGACCAAGTTTATTGCCTCTTATTTCCTGAGTTCAGGAAAAATGTCAGTAGCCACAAAACACCTGGAGTTCAGATTAGTATGTGTTAAATTGTGTTTATATTCTTGTAAAACAGTGCTACATTGCTATTGGTCTTTTAAAACTCTCTTGTCTAAGCAGCTCCACAGAGCTACTTGCTATGTGTGAAAAAAAAAACCCTTTACATTAAAATCTGTGAATGTTTTCTATGCACCTGAGAAGTATCTCCTTTTTAAAAGAGAGATCTAAGTGGCATAATTAGGAGGACAGAGGTCTAAGATGCTACTTTAAATGCCATATTCCTTTGCAAAGCTGGTTTTTAAATGTCGATTTCTGTCCATTGTGCTGTATAGGTTCCTAAGCTACAGATCCCACTTCAGAGAAACAAATGAGAGGAAGCTCAATGAAACTTGAAATGGCAGTCTTATCCATTCCCCTCTACAAGTGCAAGATGTGTCTGCAGTAGAGCCAGGTTACCTCTGACAGTTAATTGTTCAGTCTTCTTTTCTTTGAGATAGGTTAAATTGCAAACCTTTTTGATATTATAGAATCATAAAATAGATCTGATTGGAAAGGGTCTTAAGATCATCTAGTTCTAACCCCCCTGCCATGGGCAGGGATAGCTCATGCTAAACCATGTCACCCAAGGCTCTGTCCAAACTGGCCTTGAACACCGCCAGAGATGGAGAGTTCACAGCTTCCCTGGGCAACCCATTCCAGTGCCTCACCACCCTTACAATAAAGAATTTTTTCCTTATACATATATATTTTCTGACTCTATTATATAATAAAAAAATCAATAGCTTCTATTGCAAAAGATATATGATGAAAACTTATTCATTGTACCTTGAAAGCATAATTTTGAATCAGAATATTATCTTTTATTAAAGTATTTTTACATATTTTAATAAATTAATCATATAACTAAATATACTAATATATTACATTAGCATTTTAAAAAAATACGTTATCTCCCCACTCGATTTCATGGTATCTGTGTAACTAGCATTTAAAAAGAATAGCAACAGCTTTCCAGAGTACACTGAAGACGCATTTTTACAAAGGCCCATGTTACAGTTTTGTCAGATTTCATGTACCAAAACATTGTTCCTCTAAAATAAAGATAGTTTATTTTCTGATAGCAGGCATTTCCACACATGGTATTGTTCTCAAATTGACTTCAGAGATAGCCTAAATATAATTCTTCTTTTATTCCCCTGTATACAGCACTGACATTGTAACGTTTCTTTCCCAGCATTATAGTAAAGGCCGCATTATCCTTACATCATAAACCCCTATTTCTCTGGATTTTATAGCCATGATTTGTTCTGTGCTCCAAACTGAAATTTTCTACTAAATATCAAAGTTACACTGTTTCACAGAAGTCTGAAATTATCAACAGTACTAATTTTTTCTATGCTGGGTGCAAAAAATGAAAGATGTTTAGACAGAAGTTTGTGTGTGCATAAATGTCTAACTAAATATTTAAATTCTTACTTTTCTATACTTACTTTTAAACTCCCTTTATATATACATATACACACAGATCCCCATATATGAATCCGTACTGAAATCATAGAATCATAGAATCATAGTTAGGGTTGGAAAGGACCTTAAGATCATCTAGTTCCAGCCCCCTTGCCATGGGCAGGGACACCTCGCACTGAACCATGCCACCCAAAGCTCTGTCCAACTTGGCCTTGAACACCGCCAGCGGCGGAGCATTCACAACTTCCCTGGGCAACCCATTCCAGTGCTTCACCACGCTTACAGTAAAGAATTTCCTCCTCATATCCAATCTAAACTTCCTCTCTTTAAGTTTGAACCCATTACCTCTTCTCCTCTCACTACAGTCCCTAAAGAAGAGTCCCCCCCCAACATCGCTATAGGCCCCCTTGATATATATGTGCTTGCATTGATAAATATTTGACTCAGCTCTGTTGGTCTCATTTTGTGCTAATAATTCCAAAGCAGTATTCCTAGCGAAAGAGTAATCTCTAGCCACCATCTGCTCTGCCTTTGTGAAGGAACAGGAAGAGGAGTCAAACAGGGAGAAGAGACAGCGTTTGATAATGCTATTAATGGAAATGGTCTCCTGGAAATTGTCCCCGTGAAGCCTTACACTGTGCTAAAGATTCAAGGAGATGTGCCTAGCTACTGCCATTGCCCCATTTTGCAGCACCCAGCAGTGAAGAAGATGAGTAAACCATCACTACGACTGTAACTTCTCAGCAGCATTCAGATGTCCTTTTTAACAGAACACTGAGTGCAACCTTAGTATTAGTTTTGCTAGGAGGTGAGCCATTATTCTTTGATTTCTTGCTTCATATTTTTTTCCAGTGAACAAAATGTAGAAATGTGTTTGCCTTCAGACAGAATTCAACTGTCTGAAGATGCAGTACATAAAGCAAAATCAAGTGCTGTATTCACTCTTTTGCCTTGCTTAATGTGATAGAAAAATCAGTAGTTAATTTAAGGTTTACAGCAATGCAACTGATCTTTTTTTTTTTAATTAACACTTCCCTAGTGGTTTTTAGCAGAATTATTTATTGCATGTGTTTATATGATATACTTGTGAGACAAGTTAGATACTTTTTCTGATCATGAATTTGGTAAAATAATCCATATTTAAATCTATTTAGACCAACCTAGCTTCATAATAAACCAAATATGGTTTTGTTTATCAAAACCTCAGATATGTATCATCCTTCAGCCTTTTTCCTCAGTGGGGTGTCCTTTAATTAAAGCTGTTGTAGAACATTCTCTAATTTTTTAAAGCTTCTAGGGCAGGGAGAGCAGGGACAATGAATCAGCTCTTCAGCTGACAAAAAACATGGCAGAACTATTGACTTCAAGCAGTTACCCCAGCTGCTCCAACCTTTGTTATAATCAAAGGCAACTGAAAATGTTCTAAACTATTATTTTTATCTAAACCAAAGCTAAACCTGAAACAGTATATTGAAGTGTTTGAATACAGTTGCAAACCAAATCCAGAAGTCTTCACTTGCACTTCAACTGAAACCAGAACCTTATTGGAAAGTGTGTGGCTTGTGGTATATATGTCATTTTCTTTGTGTTTTAAAATATCTTACTGCAAACTCGTCCTTTCACTAAAGTGTTTCTTACACTGTTTATATCATGTTTATTTTCCTTTTGATGCATACCCAGCCTGTTAGCCTTTTCTTTGAGGTTATAAGTCTGCATGTAAGACAAATATAGCTAATAGTAATTATAGTCATCTTTTGCTCATTGGTTACCAGGCTTGGCCAAAACAAACTTCATCCAACATTTTTATGTAAATGAATGATTATTCAAAGATTATTATTGATACTTATCCATGTTCTTAATTAAGAAATTTGAAATTAAGAGCAATGTTCCTCTTTATAGGTAATTAAAATGGTATTTCACAAAATAGTGCCTGTATTTCCTTATCTTACTCTGTGCCAATTAAGTTGGCCCATTTTGCTTTCTAAAGTGGCTGGGCCAATTTAATTAGCCTGACTTTACTCTCTGATTCTGTATCTGAGTATTACAGAGTCAGTTTTTAGCTCCATGGAGTGACCATAATTAATCTGTATGCATTTGGATAGTAATTACTTCAGTAATTAGAAAAGAAAAAACAACAGTCCATATCATTACATAATTTTTTTAAGCAGACTTTCTTGTGTGAGGTCAGATGAATGAAAAAGCCCACGGTCTTGCTGCATCTTTAGGTCCCGCTAGTGTTCCTGGTGTGTCTGAGAAAATCTAATAGAGAAGCAAAGTGACACAGGGAAGCCAAGTGACACAGTGACAGGTGTCATAGCTTCTAAAACTTAATCAATATTTTAAAAAATATCTATAAAGCATTTATAAAGATGCTTAAAATTTAGGGTAAATAAAATCAGGAATAATTTCTTTTAACATTACACAATTCCAAAAGAGAGGAAAAAAAAAACCCTGCAAAATTCCTTGAATTAGAATGCTTAGCATTTACTTACCTTGTTTCACCTTCTAAGTTTTATAAATATTTAATTCTGCCCGATATTCTTGTGACACAGATTACTGTTATTGTTGTTGTTATTATTATTAATAACCAATTCATGTATTTACTTACTTTTTTTTAAAAGGCAAAACTGGGGAAATAGTCGGAGACTTTGTAAGAGATTTGTGCCATACATTAGCCTAGTGCAGGTAAGGTTAGTTGTCTGGAGATAAGAGAGAAGTGATTTCCAGATCTTCCTTATCACATGGGGTATGCTAACATCTTCTGGAATCTATTGCCATACCCTCAGTAGGTATAAACCAGAGAAAAACAAGGAAGTGAGACAATCATACTGCTCAAATCAGAAATACAGCGATAGGATGATTTTCTCAGCATAAAGGCTAATGTGCTGCCCAGCCATATCATATTCAACTCCAGGCTGATGCCATGGGAAAGCAATATTTCATATAGAATCATAGAATCATAGAATAGTTAGGGTTGGAAAGGACCTTAAGATCATCCAGTTTCAACTCCCCTGCCATGGGCAGGGACACCTCACACTAAACCATGTCACCCAAGGCTCTGTCCAACCTGGCCTTGAGCACTGCCAGGGTTATATCTTTCTGTACCATGCAGTCAAGCAAAAGTCAGTCAAAACCTAGTTTGAAATGACCTGTCAATATTTTAGACAAATCTTGATACCAAAAGTGAATTTAGAGTTCAGATTTTCCTAGTTCCCAGCTGCCACCTCTGCTTAGTCACTTGAAATCACTGAACCCTAATATCTATGGAGGAAGTGAAGTACGTACACACTCTTGGTTTTGGAAAACCTTTATTTAAGCTACGGTGTAGCTAATGCCACAAATGGACTTTATGGTGCTACTTTGCAGAGAGCTCCTACTCATTGTAGAATAGTGGTGATGATATTAAGCAGCTGTGCATACTTATGCAGTTGCAGCCTTTATTTGCTGCACATGAGAAAAATTATGTTTTCTAAGATGTATATGAATTCAAAGATAAAATTAAAATATTAACAAAGTAAGGATCCTAGAATTAAATTTATATTAGTGGAAATGAAAAGGGTAGACTGAAATTAGAGAGGGAGGCAAGTTTCCACATCCCCATCCTGATCAGATCAGAGCTGCTTGATGCCAGTGGAACTCAGAAGAGTATCATTCAATCCAATTTACATTGCTACTCATGTGACTGGGGGCAGTAGGATAGTAGGAATCCTCCCAGATGCTATAGGTCTTCTCAGTGATTTAGTGGAGTCTGAACACAAGTAAAGAGAGTCAGCGGATATTGGCAGTGCAGTAAAAACATCAGCTGTATTTCCTTTAGAGTGAATTCCTTTTAGGCACAAAGTAATACCATTTATATGTACCTTTATTTATAGAGTGAATTAAAGCCGAGGTGTGGCACTAAATCAGCCTTTGGAGAGGTAAAATAACCTTATGGAGTTTTTTTGTCTTTAGGTCAAATTCACCCTCACAAAACAATTTTCCAACTATTTACATTACTTGACTGTACAGACAACAGTCAGGAAAACACAGAGGTGTGAACTCAGGTCTCTTTAAGAAGCAGTTCAGGAAAAACTTCACAGCTAGATTCAGAGTGCCTGCAGTTATAAATGGGAAGAGAAATGATGTAAAACAGATGTGGGCTGACATCCGAAACTAAGGTGAACATGGACTTGGAAGTAATGAGCTGAGGGCTGTGAAATGGAATTAGCAAACTATAATCATTCTCTTCTGTTTTACTCTGCACTTTGTGGTCCTTTTAAGAATGAGTAAATACAACGCTGTGACACATGCACATAAATAATGTAACTAGGGTAAAACACCCTTTTCTCTCAATGCAAGTAAAAGAACTTCTGTATGATGCCATTTTCCTTCAAAAATGGACAGACGTGTCTTTCATGAAAGATCAGCAGTGTGAATGACTGCATGAACCAGCTGGATTCAGTGGCAATCTAGATATACACATCTGGGTGATATGGGGCACATGGAACCAAAACCTTCTAATTGTAAATTTATGTATATTTCAGTTAACACAGATTTGAGTAATTAGGCAATTCAGATGAGGAAACGGTCACTTTCCTGTGTCAGTTTACAATATTTTATTATTGAATCTGAGGAAAGAAGTAAAAAATTGTGTACAAAACCAGAACCTATAAAATATTTAAATTACTACATTTATTCTACAGCAAAGTAATATTATTAATTTTGTTAAAATGGAATAATCAGTAACTGACATGTAGTGTCATCTTAGCTAGTAAAGCATATCAGATTTCCAGGTGGAGACCCAAGATTATCATGTCTATTTTGTGCAGCCACAGGAATCGCTGCTGGTGTTTTGCGTCTTATTTCTCCTAGACTAGTGTATTTATATGGAGTATATATTTTAAAACATATGCTTCAATAATTAAGTGACAGAACCTAAAACATTTATTAATAGCTCCCAAATTTTGATTGTTCCCCACATTTTTTCAGTATTCTTATTTGCTTATTCAAATATCTGGGTTAAGTTTTGTAATTCTTATGTTAACTAATCCATTAAAAAAATAGTAATATATACATTTATTTCTGCTCTAAGCCATCTGGTTGTTGTAGCCAATACTTTATCTTCATAGATCAAAAGCTTAAAAAATTGTGTGGAATTTGATTTGATTAGTTCATAAATAAATGAGAAAAGACAAATATTATTATATTCCTTACTACTGCTCTATATCTTTATTTGCCAAGCTTTGGATGTAAATCAGACCTCTTGCATTTCTGCAGCAACATGAGAAGGAAATAACTGCATTAAGACTTATAAATAGCTCACTGGCTGGGGAGAAATTGTGGTTGTGTCTGGGTCAAGCTATACATTCAGATAGCTAGAAAATGAAATCTGAGTTTCTGATTCTATTCACATACTTAAATTTAAATTTCTCAATCCAGTCTATGTCACTGTTTTTCATAATAGTAAATGTTGTTCCTTTTCATTTATACCTGATTCACACCAAAAAGAAGTCTCTCAATGTGAATCAATATACTCTGAATTCACAGCAGTCTTAGTAAGTACGTACTAGATACTCTATTCATGACTCATCTATAAATATATATTTTTTAAATTTGCATTATCCCTGATTAGCAGTAATCAAGGAAGGTAATGTTTGTTTTATTTTCTTTTTTTCAAATACAGCAGCTAGCCATTAAAAAATTAGTTAAAATTACAAAGAAATCAAAATTACTCATCATTTTATACTCTGTGTGTGTCTTTCATCATGTCCAACTTGCATATGCAAAGTATCTACTGTGGAAGCACCATTCAGAGCTATGAATAACAAATTCTTGTTCACCTGCAAATGAGGTACGCTTTTGCAAGCATATATTTGAAACTACTGGCACGTCTGGCATGGCTGACTTCATGTTTGCATAAGAAAACAAAGCAACAGCTTAGGCAAAAATGAAAAGCAGTTTAAGGAGTGGAAAGAAGAAAAACAGATCTTGTCTTTATGAGCAAAGCAATCATTGCAGTGTTTTTCAAACCTAAAGATTAACAAAATCATTTTACAAGGAGGATGCATGTAACTAAGGCCAACAGTAATCAAAAATAATCTGCTCAGTCATGCAAAACTAAGAAATATTCTTTTCCAATGCCAATTTTCTTAACATGAACCTGCCTGAAGATAGTTTTTTTTTTATTTCAGACTGTAAAAGAAGTTAAGAATTGCCTGCACTCTTCCACACACAGCTGCTTTCAGAGTAAATTAATCCAACTAAATCTTCCATGGTTAGTTCTGCAAAATATCCAGAGCTTCTCATGCGAGTCAGTGTGTTCTTAGTTCATAGTTCCAACAAACCCTTTACAGAAAGGCTTCTACAGGGTAGATCTAAAATACTGGTTTTGGTGGGGTTTTTTGGCTATTTTGCCCTACATTTTTAGGTGCTCTGTCATGCTTTGTACAATTACTGTAGAAAACAGTAGTGGTTTTAACAAATATCTCATGTAACTAGACCAATGTCAAGGCTGATGGACCAAAGTTAGGACTAACAGCTGAATGCAACTGAAAATTCCTATCCCACATAGATGATTAAAGCCCCTTAAGGGGAAATATTTCATTAACATTTCTCAACTCAGGAACAGAGATAGAACTACTATTGTGAGCATATTAAAATGGATTTTGCCTAAAATACTAATACATTTAATGCCCCTTTTGGCATTTTTGTCAGGAGATGCTTTGTATAAACTTACGAATACTTACTCTTCACCAGCTTTCTACCGCATTAGCAATCCCTGCCTTACAAAATGTCCCCTTTTTATGCACAAGCACTTTAGTACATTTTCGGGTATTTCACAGGGTCTCTACTGACTCAGTAGAGTAGATTTAGGCATTTTTTAAAGATTAATCTTTCTCATCCTTTGCTTCCTCTGGGAAGTCAGGGAGGTGGGGGAGGAATTATATTTAGACTGTATTAGAACATGTGCTATTCAGAATCCATTTTTAATATAGTTTACCCCAAAGTACCTAATCAGTACTATGCAAGTTTTACAGCAGAATCAGGGTGTTGATGATATTGATGGTATTTCAACAGATAGACCACTGTTTGAAAGTTAAAATGCTCTATTCCTTGCTAAAGGAATGTAAAATATGCATCATTGTATTCACAGATGCTTTTTTTATTCTCTTTTTTGAGATTAGGGTGTTGAAAAAGCAGTGGCAGTTCCAAATCAGATTGTCTGTCTTTTTCCTTCTGTATTTGTCTTCAGGTCAGAATTCAGACTAAAGCATGGTGGATAATTGTTGATGATTGGTTAATCTGACTGCTGTGTGTTTATGTGCAGGAATTTCATCTTGCAGATTATGATTTTCCTTGGAAAGCTCCTGTACCTCATCTTTCCTAGTCTTCCAGTCCAGTATTATTATCATGAAAGACTCCAAGTTACACACTGATTTTGAATGACTTAACAGCATCATTTGGTGTTTAAGACATATCTATTACCTACAAGACAGTGGTATCTGAGTCTATCCACACCATTCAAAGGCAAAGCTCACATTTGCTGCAGCACTGCAAAACCAAACCTTCTGGTCTTCTTCTCATTGTAACATTACTGGAGAATCATAGTTCCTTGTAAATCACTGTGTTTGTAGCTGAGAAAGTTAGTGTGAATTAATAATTGATGCATAAAAAAGTTAACTTATTTCACACAGGGAAATACTTTTTCCACTCCATTAATCTAAACTGTTTTAAGTTATTGTGCAAAGTTTCAATTTAAGTACATAGGAAAACTTTATTCTCTGGAGATGTGCAGAGGGGTAGGTCTTCAGTACATGTCATTATAAACAATTTATCACTCTTGATATAGCTCCTGTCACTGAGTCTCAAATAAAGTTATTAGTTGAAAGATACTTCAAATTTAGTTATTTCTTTCCACTTGTACTTCCATGGAATATGTATGTATAGAAGATATGTTAAATCCCAATATACCTGGAATGAAACTCTTTTATTTAGAGACCCGTTTAATTATTGCTTTTAACATCATTAACAAAAGTCATGGGTTGGCACAAAGTCTTCCAGATAAGAGTTTTTTTCTGGCATGAACTATCTAACAGAAGGACTAAATCTATATGCTGTAGCAATGATCAAGAGAGAAAGCAATAAGAAACCGTTGTCATATCCGTGGTGAGGTTTTTTTAAATTTAGCTTAGATAGCTTCACTACACCTACAAAACACACACCAGTTTCCTAATGATCCCAAACATTACTTTTCAGATTTCAGTTAAGACTTGAATTTATCACTTCTATCTTTGGTCTACTTGTGAAAGTTATGTAAAAGCATAGGATACAGAGCTTGTATCCTGCCATATTTCAAAGAAAAACTGCCTAAATACTGGAAGCTTGTCTATCATTTTACAGAAGTACTTGGTAGATTTCTTGCTGCAAAATTCTTTCTTAGCTATGAGTAAGAATAGAAGAAACATACAAAAAGTGTGAATTGTTTAATAATTGGATAATTTCTCACTTTTCTGAAATGTTATTTATTTCTTGTAAACTTCAGATTGTGCCTATTTCAAAGACAGTCCAGGACTGTTATCACAATATTTAGTTAACATTCCAAGCCACTGTCGTGGTTTAAGTCAAAAATCTTAAATCAAACTCCTCCCCTTCTTCCCCCCCCCACTCCGATGAGGGAAAAAATGGGGAGAAGAACCGAAAGAATGCAACTCCCACGGGTTGAGATAAGAAC